>JAJTUO010000259.1:0-28295 GCA_021399455.1 Flagelloscypha sp. PMI_526 | reverse complement strand
CAGTGACTTCAACTCAGCGGCAAGTCACGGACTCTATAACACAATCGATGTATTTATTGAATCCATCTTTATGGTTCGCAATACTACACGAGAATTAGAGCTGGCTCATCGTCAAGTTCAGGTTTCCTTACAGTTGCAACATTTTTGCAGTAAAGCTTCTTCGGTACGTTTCTTGTACGACTAGCATCTAGGGAATCCGACTTATGCTTTTATTGCAGAAAGCAGACTACTTCCAGGACTCGCTTTCTTTCGAGTATTATAATCATCCAATGGATAGTGAAAACGATTGCTTCCTTTGGAGGTCTCACCTGGATCTGCTTGTATTATGCCAAAACACGCTATGTCATTGAAAACGGTGAACTCGTCCGTCAAGTTAACCCAGTCATTAAAGGGATTAGAGGCATGTTGAATGTCGCGGATCAATTGTTCTGGGTATTGAATGTAAGATTCGTGTTTTCTTGCGCTTGTGAAGTCCTCATCGTGGGCAGGAAATACTAGCCCTCGCCGTCGTCATCTGGCGAGCATATTCTTTGTATCCGGAGAATAGAATAGCTCGGGTGCTTCTCAGTCTGATGTGGACTGGATATTCAGGGATGACTTGCCTGCTTCTCCTGTTACCGCGTTCTCAAGTATCGTCTAGGTGTTCAATTTGCACTAGCAATCAAATCCTTTATCTGGGAGCATCAAGGGGTTATAACTTCTGAAACTATACATGGCTCAATGACGACATAATAACCATTGTCAAATCCCTTTTAGGCTTGTCAACGTGTTTAGTGGCGACGATTTTGGTCGCAAGGAGAGCTATGTGAGCGGTTTGTTCATATTCATTTCATTAGACCCGCTGATCCAAGATTCCTTTGTCCAGACAACTTCGATCTATGCAACAGGATCTAAACAAGAATAGTACAAGCGCAAAAATCCACCTCGTTTTGTACACCATCGTGGAGTGGGGCGTGCTGTTATCCGCAGTTTATGTGAGTTTAAGTGACATGCCTTTGTGAATGCCAAATCCTTGAATTGTCCAGATTTATCGCACTATTTACCTCTGTGTCGGTGCATCTGGGATAAACATTACGGCCCCATTTATCGCTCAGATGGTAGGTTATTACATTTTACTCCTGGTCATTGTAAGTGAATATCCGTTCTACTTTCAACTGTGCCTTAATCAGTTATCAGACCGCCCACCCAGCCCTAACTGCTCTAGTCTTGTCAAGACGGCAGTCGCTTGTAGATAACAATACCTTTGGTCCTAGTAAAACGTTAGAAACACTACGGTTTGCGTCACAACGGCCAAACAGCGAAAATCCTCGGCCGGAAGAGGTAGGAGAATCAGGACAGGCGCATCCAAAAATCACCAAGGTTACTGAGCCTTAAAACAGGGAGTCCGAGTACCCGAGAGTTGCTGATTTGTAATAAAGCGTTGACGGTAGTGCGATGAATAAAATTGCGCTAGAATTCCTGGGAGAGTGCGTCTCATTTCAACCGCCTGTCTGCCATTAGAGTAGCCGTAATTTTAGGCTCGAATGAAGACACCTAGGAGAGCCGAAGTCTATAAATTCATCTTTAACCGCTCTAGCTGACCGAGTATCTACTTTAGACTGTTCCCCTTCGACGTCAGCGTGCAGTCAGCCATAAGCGGGAGCATGCTTCTCTCCTTCTCCTCGAGCGAGGATTTGTATGCTTGGAGTTTGTTTGGGGATGACGCACTTGTGAATTTGAGCGCGGGGAGGGACTTTGCGAAAGGAATTGGGCAAGTTACGGTGTGGTTGGACATGTGAAGATTAGGAACAAGGCTGAGAAAATTGCTCTCAGCCTCGGCGATTGGACTAGTGTCGTTGCTAATTATAATGAGGCTCAATAACCCAGCACTTTTGGGACATTATTGCCTTTGAACAATGTGTCATTAGGTTACACAAGGTGTACAGTAATCACACTTTTCATGTTTTGCGAGGTTATATACTATGAGAGTAAGATAGTTCAGGCTCTTGATTGAGCTTAATTCCTTGCGTTGTTTGTAAGTATTTTGGACCGATCACATTCTTTTCTTCCATACCAGATTGTTCTAATTTGGGAGACATAAGCTTATGTATTCTCCTTCTCGCCGTTCGGTGTCTAGGCAGAACGCAGCTGTATAACTACCGGCCCCACGAGAGGTGCAACGGTTCCCTCTCTTCCCTCCCTCATCTATGTCTAATGTCGGGCAACCTTGAGTCTTTCGTCGAAGACTTCAACTCAGCTGCAAATAAGGGACGATTCTACCTGCTTGATGTGTTACTTGTATCCTTGGTTTATGGTAAGATGCATACCATGCGGACCGAGAGAAGAATCTAATGGTCTTGCATAGGTCCCGTTACAATTGCGTCGCTCGTTTCATTGAGTATTCTCCGGTGCGTGTCTTGTGAAACGCCTACAGGTGAATTCGATTTGATATTTATTCTAGAAAGCGCTCAACACCAGGTTCTCGCGCACTCTCGTTGATTATCCTGAGCCAATGGATAGCTATCACCTTTGCTTTCATCCTTGGTCTCATCCAGCAATGCTCCTTCTACTCTCTAACCCGTTACGCAATTTCGCCGGAAGGAAACCTTACCAAGCAATTCAATTCAATCCTTCAGAAAATCATTCTCACTCTAGAAGGTGCATCCGGATTTTTTATGAGTGCAGATGTGAGACCTAATGATGGTCAACTCGATACATTCTCATCCCTCCATAGGAGATACTTGCAAACGCTACTGTAATATGGAGGACGTATTCTTTATATCCAGAGAACAGGGCAGTCAAGGTCGCCCTTGGATTAATGTGGTTTGCGGACGCAGGAAAGATTTCATCTGTTCTGGGATTGTCATAAACCCAACTTAAATCTTACTCTAGCCCTTCGATTTTCGGGCAATGTCGCCTATATCGTCTGGGCGAAGAAGGCTATGGATCCTTTATATGAATCCCTCGGGTCCTTCGCAAACACCATGAAAGTCGCATCATCCTTCTTGGCTTTCACGATGTGTCTAGCAGGAACAATGTTGATTGGAGCAAGAGCGTTGTCAGCTGTTTACGCACTTATCCTTTTCATTTAGCCACTAACCGTTTCCTTTCTAGACAGCTTAGGGCCGTCCAACAGTCCTCCCAAAGGACTAGACTCGGCACTAAACTTCGCCGCATCATGTATACACTTGTGGAATGGGGTGCGCTCCTTTCCGCGGCTCACGTGAGTTCATTATAATCCGCCGGACGCTACGAACATCAGTTATCTCAATATTTATTTAGCTTTACCGCTCGATTTATTTCATGAGGGGCACATATGGAAGACTCTCTAAAGCACTAGATATTTCGCTTACAACACTTTCCAATATTTCATGTGTAATCATTGTAAGAATTTCTTCGTTTGTCTAATAATTTACTTCATGACTTGTGGATAGACTGCCCATCCAACGCTTACAGCTCTTATCCTGTCAAGAAAGGAGTCATATGTGGACAACCCAACCTTTGGTTCTCAGACTCCTGTGGAAACAATACGATTCGCGTCAATAGAGTCTGTTACGGACGATCAAAAATTGGGACATGCAGAAGAACCAGAACGGTGAGATTGGGTAAACGCCCAGTTGTGGATCACTTGTAGCGCGAGGACCCTTGACAGTGATAAACAGCCCAAAACAATAAACCTTTGTAAAGCGAGTCTAGGAGGCGTTGAGTGAGCACTATCTCAAAGCATACCATACTCACACTGTCACGATTATTGTTTGCGTACTTGGCTGGCAACTCCGTGATCGACCCTCCCAGTGCACTTTGGTTAGCTTTTTGGTCCAAGCGGGTCACATAACGTTCCTAGCCTGGTAGTACGAACTGGGCACAAAACGAATGTAATAGAAGGCCCGGAATGTGCCCCTATTTGACCTGAATCGAATTAGTTGAGAGGCTGGAAGGGCGATCTCGAACTCTACAATTCTGGTTCTCGCCGGGAGAAAGGATTTGACTCCTTCCTACGTAATTCTCGGACCCATCTCCAGCATTATGACCACATCATCGCTCCCAGTTGACCTTCATGATATGTCTAGTAGTGTGGGTGACGACTGGGCCATAGCTATATAGTTGTGTATGCACCCATGGATTTCGATTTGCGGCCAATCTTCTGAAGAACTTTCGGTCTCTCCAGTAGTCATTTCATAAGACCAAAGCTAGTACAGCAGTTACTTGTGTCCCGCAAACTATGGCAAAATAGCATGTGTTCATGTGCACAGTTCACGTGAGTGCGACATAAGGCCTGGGTTCATTTACCTTTCCATGTCTCCTGTCTATCGCTCGATTTAAACAGTTACGAGAGCGTATGGAGCAGCTTCTCGCAAATGGTGCTGCCCGCCTTTCAACCATTCTCATTGTGAAGACATGCTGTTTAGCTCTCGACAACCTCGCCCCAAAATCTGCGTACATAAGATTGGCGACTCTTGTTTGCGCGGCAAGAAAGCCAGATATGGGCAATCCAACATTAATATCGAAATACAATATGTTTTATGCTACAGTGATCAGTAGCGAGGACGGCCAAGCAGGAGAGGAATGTAATTGGCGCAATAGCAGCCTATGACAGTGCTTGAATCTTAATGGTTTGTGAGATATGGATGTTGATGACTATCTAGAAGCAATGAACTCCATCAGAGTTGTCTAGCTGGCACGAGGTGAACCCCATTCTCCAGTTGGCTTTATTTTTGTCCCATCACGATTGTTGATGTGTAACCAAAGTCAAGCAGTTGTGCATTGATTAGCATCTGAGCCTCTTTCATATCCCCCGCTGTGGAATACTATAACTACAAGTTATGTCAAAGGGGTACAGCGATCCCCTCCCTTCCCACGACAACCGATGTCTGACAGCCTTAAATCCTTTGCCGACAACTTCAACTCTTCAGCAGATCGTGGGCTCTATTACACGATCGATGTATTTCTTGAATCTTTTCTTTATGGTACGCCTTATTACGCCAGACTTTGAGCCAGACCAATGCGATAGCATAGGTTTCCTCACTGTCGCAACATTCGCTGCATTACGTATTCTCTCGTACGTTTCTTGCATAAATACTTTATGAAATCCTACCTTCGCCCACATTCTAGGAAGCAATCCACAAGCAGTACTCGCAATCTTTCAATCATTATCATAGTTCAGTGGATAGTGAAAACCCTCGCTTCCATTGTTGGTCTCATTTCGATTTGCTCCTTTTACTCCTCAACCCGCTACGTGATCGAACATGACGAGCTTGTCCTACAATCCAACGCAGTTATTGGAAAGAGTAGACGCTTGTTCAGTGGCTCCACTGACATTCTCTGGACTATAAATGTAGAATTCATATTTCCAGTGGCAACCATTACATCCTCATCCTTCGCAGGAAGTGCTCGCCTTACTTGCTGTGATCTGGCGAGTATACTCTCTATATCCACATAATTGGACTGTCAAGGTGCTTCTGGGTTTTCTGTGGCTGGGAGATGCAGGTACAGTTTTATTTTACCCCTCTGTATGGAGCTTATCCAAATCCCGTTTAGGGCTTCAATTTGCAATTGAAGGTGAATACTTCGTTGGGAAGAAACAAGGTATCACCACTGCCTATACAATACATGGGTCAATCAGGAACATTACATATATCACCACATCTGTTGTGGGTTTGACGATATGTTTGGTGGGAACAGTTTTAGTTGGAGTGAGGGCTCTGTAAGCTTCTCAATTAACCTCACTTTGACCCTCAACTGATATTCTTTCATGAGACAACTTCGGTCCCTGCAACAGGACTTTCACAGGAATACGAGTAGCGTAGGTGCGAAAGTTCGCCGTGTTTTATACACTCTCGTGGAATGGGGTGTAGTCCTTTGCGCAGTTTACGTAAGTCCAGGTCACTTGGCCTTCTCGATGCCAATTCAGTTGACGCGTCCAGACTTATCGCGCTATATACCTACTGGTTGGCACGACTTCAGCGCACATTAACACTCCATATATCATTCAGAAATTGGTTTACGACATTTCACTCCTCGTTATTGTAAGTCGACTCTCATCCAGCCCCATACAACATTACCCTGACTGCGGTCAGACCGCCCACCCAGCCCTCATAGCCCTGGTTTTGTCCAGAGGGCGGTCACTTGCTGGAAATTCTACATTTGGTCCTAGGAAAACACTAGCAGCAATACAATTTGCATCCCAACAGCCAAATTGTGAAGATCCTGAGATGGGTGAGAGAGAGGGATCAGTACCTTGAAGTGTCACCAAGAGCCTGGAGCATGAGAGCAGATAGTGGGCATGCCCGAAAATACGTTGATTGAGTAAAACAGAGAAATTCCTTTCAATATAAACGTTACAATTCCAGACTGTGTGTGACAGAACTCTAAACTTCTGTTACCAAAACCCTACAATTCGAAAATCCGAATGAAAGCTTACTAGGAAATATAAATCACATAAAGTCTTCTTCAATCTCTCTAGCCGTCCGGGTATCAATCTCAGACTCATCCTCTTCAACGCCATCGTGCAATCGGTCGTAAGAGCGAGCGTGCTTTTCTGCTTCTCTTTGCCTCGCGAGTTCCAGTTCAGCCTTCTTCTGTTGGAAGTAAGAACGTAATCAGTGATCCTACCGCGGTATGCCAAGGAATATGAAGCTTACTCTGTTAGCAGCTTCAGCTCGGCGGGCCGCGCTCTCCTGTTTAATCCGTTCGATTCGTTCAGCTTCATGGTCGACCTCCTTCTCAGCTTTGGTCTTGTTAAGGCGGTTAAGAATGGGGTTCTCTCGCTGAGCAACGTGAACTATGAATAATGTGAGGGAAAGATCACTGTATCTGAATGTGCTGCCGCTGACTTCGTTTGACCTGCAGGCAATTAGTTGAAATACAGAAGGGCGAAAGCCAACAACATGCCTTCTTGTCACTATGAAAGGAGACTTGACCCACAGCCATATCTCCGGTTTTCTAGCTGGACGTTTATGCGAAAGTGTCTCCAGGGGATCCTCGTAGCTCGTACCTTGAGATTATCGGCTGGTGTGTAGATAACTGTCAAGTTGTCCTTCTTATTGCCTGAACATTAAACAATAAGCACTCTGATACCAACTTCTGCAGCATAAAATAAATAACCTTCAATAGAATTAGCTTTTACTAGCTGAGCGCAGTCGACTAGAAAAGGTTCTGGAATTGCGTCCCAGGTCATTCCTTCAGGCATACGCAAGTACACGTGGGCAGAAGACAGTTTATCCACGTGAAACCAGACATCTTGCGGCCATGCATATTTGATAAGGTCTTCGTCTAACATGGTCTTGGATTAGCCGAAACGAATCAAGTAAGTCCGGCGATATTTATGTAGGCTACTTACTTTCGACTTTGTCCCTCCCCATGTACAAAGTAACCTCGGGTTTTTGAACTAAAATGAGCTATCATAACGCCAATATAATATGAGATAAATGAATAACCCTTGGAGGTAAAGAAGAGAACCATGATGATCGTGGTTTGGGAAAAGCAGTGAGGCCATGTCACACAGCAAGTCACACCTAGCCTCACCTGCTTTCAGCGACCATGGTGCTCATAATGCTTCCCGATTTCGACGACAGAGAAATCACAGTTGCAACAGAATGGGCTGATGAAAGTTATGACGGATGTCCCGATTCCAACGAAGACATACTCAACAGTCTTCTTGCTTCTATAGAGCAACCAGCTAACAAACGCTCTGCCTTCTTTCCAGATAATCGGATCGCTTCTCTGCTCTCATCAGTCGATAATGCACTAGAAGGAACGACCGAGAGGATACAATGGTGCATGGAACGCCTGAAGCGGATTGAGGAATGTCGTGATCGTCTCACCGTCCTTCGGAACACTGTTAAAGAGTTGGCCTCGCGGGAATACGTTCCTCTACCCAATCTTCCATCCGATGTCATGCAAGAAATTTTTCGAGCAGCCATGATGGGTTTCCCCCAGGACAAAACGTGTAGTAGCCTCAGCCTGGTTTCTCGTCAGGTGCAACAGTGGTATCGACCTTCTGTTTCGTTGACGTGAATTAACCGTCACGATTTATAAAATTACAGGGCAGATCCAATTTTATTCGACACCGTGTATTACGAGAATATGCCTGTTTCTGGCAGAGTTTACGGAAACGTTACTGCTCGTCGCATAGGTCCTCCAGATCGTCTCAAGTCCTTGGCCGAGTTTGAAAATTCTCCTCGTCTGAAGTTGGCGCGGTTGTGGACCCGGCAGTTATTCATCCGTGACGCAGAAACACTCGTTGGTGAAAAAGATTTGAAGGACATCCTGCAGAAATTTCCATCTCTCCAAGTTGTCTATTATGACGCCGGACTGCCATCCTGGGAGTTCACTCTGCCATCACTGCATTGTTTTGCCTGGAATATACCTGAGGACGATTCCAATATAACATTTCCTCTCGTATTTTCCACCCTCACACACCTGCAGCTCAATTTCATGCTGGATATATCGTTTTCATCCTTCCCGTGGGATCTCGTAAAGACACTTGCAAATCTTCGTGTCTTAGCTATTGAGATGCTGGTGGACGACTTTGGTGACTCCGCCGGAGAATCAATTGTTTGGATTGGCAACGTCCAAGCAAGCCTCCATGCGACTCGTGCCGCCCCGTCTCTCCAGTTGATTATGTGGAGTTCCTATCCGTGGAACGAGGGAGCAGATCTAGACTGGACCGCTTGTGCTGCGGCTATCAACGATGATCGTCTAATATATTGCATCACCGAAGAGTACGAGGATTATGACGAAATCCCAACAAAACAAGAAGTATACGAGAAGGGATGGCCTTTCCTTGTCACCGACGACCCTAGGTCTAGCGTTTGGGTAACCCAATTCGCCTCGGAAGCCTTCGAAGTCACGAAGAGAAGAAATACTTTGAAAGGAGAGCGTGAAGAAAGTGACTCTGAGTAAAAAGGGAATTCATTACCTTCCTCACTAGCGACGGCGGGGTACTGTAGCGTACGAAACCTCGTCCACTGAATGTCATATGCATTGATACGGGAATGCGTCTCACATCCTCCGAACACTCCTTGTTTGAGTGCTCACGATGATGATCGCCATCAGGCTTATAAGTTACTGGTCGCTGACTCTTGTTTCCTTCCAGGTTCAACATTTGTCAGGTCAATCATAAGATCCATAACAACCAGTTCTCTCTGCCAGTGGGCGGCCTCCGTTGAACCGTGGTTTCTAAGGTCAATTTATTCTTCTTTGAAAATTTATGGTGGCCTTCTTTTTTTTTCCCGACATACACTCTTACTCAGTTTACCTGTTCATTCTTAGCCTAGCCGTGCCATTTCAGCATGCCTGTAAGAGCAGGACAGTAGACTTTCAAGTAGCCAAGGGTCAAGGAGACAACGACTGTATTTAATACACTGTGTATTGATATATGGTACGTATGGGATAATGCTCTCTCTGGTGAACGATGTTGTGTTGAGGACATAAAAAAAGAAGGAATGGAAATGCTCAAAAGGTGCCAAGACAAACTTGTAGAAAAAAAAAAGGAAAAGATGATGCAAGAAAACGAAAGAAAGAAGTTGAAACAAAAAACAACAAATCCACCCAGAAAGACAAAAAAGGACAGGTATAGTAGGGAAGTGCGTTCTAATATGTGATTGTACTACCCTACTTGGCCCTGCCAAGGGTTGAAGAAGGTATATATAGCTAGCCGGAAGGAGGGAGGTACTCTAGACCCGCTCTTTTACAGCAAGCCTGAATCCCGAAGATAATTTTGTAGTAAGATATCCTGAACGGCGGATAGAACAACTACGCATGACATCAGTACAAACTAAAAGTGAGAATAGAATAAGATGCCACGCACACTTAATTTGCTTGGTATCCGTTGCACAGGTATAATGCGCATATATCTGCTTCGTTGCCGCACTCTGGTTCAAGCTTACGAAGCGAGTGAGGAGGTACTCGCATGCAGCGTCGTAATTTGATCCACCCGTGAAGTCAGGGAAATAGTCGCTCAATGGACTCCGTGGGAGTTTATCCGCGAATAGATCGATCTTGTTCAAGAAGAGAATGATGCTGGTTTTAACGAACCACCGAGAGTTGCATATTGAGTCGAAGAGGGTCAATGCTTCTTGCATACGGTTCTAGACAGGGCGTGCATGGCTCAGTCACGGCAGACTTCGGAGCAACAGGTGGAAATAGGATGCTTACCACGGATTCGTCCTCGTATAGCATTTGATCGTATTCTGAGAGTGACACAAGGAAGACAAGTGCAGTCACCTGCAAAAGAGAATGAAACGCATCAGCCAGCGAAGAGGTGGCGCAGAGGTAATCATCGACTGACATTCTCAAAACAGTGAATCCATTTTTTCCGTTCGCTCCGCTGGCCGCCAACATCAAAAAGTTTGTATGTGAGTTCGCCGACTTTGAATTGGGTCTCGGTGATACCTGGATACGTCCGATAAGTATAAGCCAAGTGCGACGAACAGATGATGACAAGAAAAAAATACTGACCGGTTGTCTTGACACGAGAGCGGAGAATATCCTGATCGGTCGGAAGGAAACCTGGTCCCGCAATGCGGTCCATGGCTTGGAAGTAATACACCGCAGAGTCATTGAGTTGGAATTCTCTGGACGGAGAATCAGAACGTCGGGACAAGGTGGGGCAAGAAGCATGTGGCTGCTGCTTACCTTGAACGGGTCACGGCTTCCTTTACCGCGGGGTCAGCGTAAAGCCCGATAATAGCATCTGCAACATCTTGTGGCATCTCGTCGCCCTCGACAGAGCCTGAAGGACCGAGAGCCACAATGGTTTTGCTCCGAGCTTCATTCTCCGGTAACAGCTTGAGTTCTAGCGTTGGTAGAGCATCGATAATTGCACGCATAGATTGGACGGTGTTCGAATAGACGATTTCTTTAAACGTCTCTCGCTCCGGATTTGAATAGGAACCGTGGTGGATGAGTTTCATTTGTTTGAGGACGGTTGACTTGCCGGACTCGCCAGCACCCAGCAGAAGCATCTTGATTTCGCTCTTTGCTAGTTGCTTGTCGCGTTTCAGTTGGCTGTCAATGGCATCGCTATCTGTATTGACAACATTGTGAGTAAATAAGAGGAATGAATACGGCGGAAGAGACGAACGGGCTTTCGCCTGAGGATCTACTGGGTGACCCCCATTGTCTCCGCTCATACAGTTGCCCATTGGATACACAAGGAGTAAAGAGAAAGTTGAAGGAAAGGCAGGCGAGGATGAGAGAAGATGGCCGTGAAAAGCACGTCAATGGAGGTTTGGGAAAAGGTTGCTCGGTGGGCGTCTTTTGTCTTTTCCCTGGAACCAGGGCGGTGGATCAAATATTTGCGTGCCCATCAGATGGCTTCTTCTCCATATCCCCTTTCCGGCTGGCTTTTGTCTCAAGACGTTTTCCTTATATCGTGCAGATAATAACGGCTTGTCATATCACACACATATTTGAGGCTTTTCTATCTCCCACCACTGATGATTCTTCCTTTTACCTTCTTCGGTTCGCCACCCCAAATGCCTCAAGTTCCACTTCCCAGGCTGTCTGGTGGAAGCAAGAGAGTTCAGGCACATCGAAGACCAACCCATCCGACCCTAGCCTCTCACGAGCCCATCTGAATGTGCTTTATTGTGTCAAAATCTCCTTTTTCGGTGTAACCTTGTTCACGACGTCGCCTAAAGCTGGAAAGGTTTCAAAGGAATTTTACCACCAAAGGGTCTAGAAGCCCCCCACCTTAAGGAGAAGACACCGTCACCAATCTCTTTTTCCCCCCTGACGAGAGATGTTGTGGCGGCAGCGCCTGGAAACCATCGGTTCCGGATGCTTTAACTTCCAGCCGCAACCCGGAGACACCATCGTCGTGAATCCACCAAGAGATGGTTCACGAACATGGTAAGTAAAGAAGAGAAGCAAGCAGACGAAGTTAAACGAAGGAGACTCCTTAATCTTGGATAAGCTTTCATTCCCCGCCGTCATCGACTGCCAATCCTCACCCGAAGATCGGAAATTCAGCCGAAGTACAAGGATTCGGGATTCTATTACCTGTATGGAAATATGGATTTGCAGGCACCTAGAGGAGGTCCAAGGGTGTCTTTATCAAGTGTATGGGGCTGTAGAATGGATTCCACAGCGCATCATCTTGACAGCAACATTATTTTCGTCGGCTTATTGAGTCAATATTCACAAGCAGGGATCAGAAGCTGCTCCAATGCAGAGGCAACGCTTGGAAATCTGAGGTCGTGAAAGTCATTCTGCGATAAACTCACCTCTCCTATTTTAAGGTGAGGGGCGAGAACATCACTTCAGAGCGCAACATCCCGATAGCACCCCTCAGAATTCAAAATGTAGCCAACACCACCTGGGCACGAGGCTCAATGAGCCTTCAAACCAACAGAGAACCTTGAACTTGGATCTTCAGCCACTACTCAGCTCCTGAAACTTGAATCACTGGCACTTCTGCTCAGCTGTACACGGGTTCAAGTAACCCTGGTCATCTGAATGTGGAAAGAGGAATAACACTCAAAAAACAACCCCCTTGATGCTGTGTTAAAGAATTCATAACACGTCTAAGTACTGATGAGCGAGTAGAACGTGCTTCAAAGCCACTAGGTTTCTCAAATCAGGGCAAGTTGTACTCTTTCACACAAGTTGGGAGATGGGGCATGAAAATGAACTGACCTATTTGTATGAATGGGAGGGAAAGAGAACGAGACGATAAGACTTCGGGCTCTATTACGAGGTCTTAGTAGGATAAATTGCCAAGAATGCGAAATTGAGAAGATAGAAATGAACGCATACAGGCCGCAGTGATGGAGGCAGTGATGAACCATTGACAAGCTATGAAGCGTGCCCAGGTATAATCGTTGAGATAACATCACAAAGAGGCTCAATCCCAGAAAATCTGTGATTAGGAAACAAGCCGTGATACAACAGCAATTCGACACAAAGAATGAATCGTTCCTTCGGGCGTTGCGTAGTCAAGACATATTTGGTACAGCGCGTAACAGCGTAGCACTAATTGAAAGCTGCTCCTAGAGTTGTAGAGAGTCTCTGCGAAACCGATGTTAACGGTCCAATGAGGTGACTGACAGCTAGGCGGTAGGTAGTGAAACAAGAGCAGTCAAAAATATCTCCAACGAGGGACTATGCCGTAATACATGTTGAGAGGGAACTACTACACAATGAGTCAAGCAAGCAGACAAAATATTCACCTTAGGAGCACCCTCGACATGGAAGCCACATATAAGCTGGATATCATATCCATGGGCCTGCTCCAGTTTGATCCAGCCGTCTACACCACCCTTATCACTTGGGTCGTTGGCTTCAGCTCCTTGTTGAACATTCTTGACTGTTATTCTTGTGGCTTGCTTGGCTTTCAGACGACGTCTAGACCATGTTGATGCAAGTTACAAACAGCCACAGCAAGGACCGCCAGCAACTCATTATGATTTCATTTTAGATGTTGCTCTTTCATTTGGCGTATCCTGAAACAGTACTTCAACAATACCTCACATCTCTAGGACCTACATCACCTTCGCGCGCTCTTCCAAACCTATTGGACCTACGTCTCTGAGGATTTTTTTCAGGAGTTGTCCAATGCTTTCGCGACAAGACTCAAACCACGACTCCACTCATTCAGCATCTGATTCTTCGACAATCGACGACGACTGTCGTCAGGGCGTTGGAAGGGCCCTCTTTCACGTTATTCGACGTGCTGGAACTATGGTTGAGCGTCGTCTTGTGCCAAACGAACGGGTGAACCCTTTGTCATCGGCATCATCCGCGACATTCATTTCCTCTTCTGAATGGGACGATCAATCCGAAAGTTCAACTATCTCGTATGACAGAGACCAAGGTGTCGGTCGCATCGCCTGGAAATTTATGCGATATGCAGGGGAGCAGGTTGAACTTCTGACGATGCCTGACAAACTGGCACAAAAGGCTAAAGCTCGTTAGTCTTTCCTAATTTAGTTCATGGATTGAGATAAACTTTCGAATGACAGGAAGCAGAGCCATTGACAATCAAATTAAAAGAGAAGGTAAGGTGAACCTAAGTACCAATATTCTTGTGGTTGGTACTTCAGGTGCAGGAAAGTCGACTCTTATAAAGCAGATGAAACTTCACAATGGGTCTTATACGAAGACAGAAAGAGAGGACTTCAAACTGATTATCTTTTCTATTTCTGTTCATGCAATGACGGACATCATTTCTATCGTCAGAGGCAGGGGACTTCAACTTTCCCAGGACAACAAAGCGTACGCTGAGACGATACTCAGCTTTCGTCGGACAAATGCTTTTAATTCTGTTGGTATGCCCAAGGACTTATCTGCTGCATTGTTATCGGTTTACGGTGACGCCGCTGTGAAACAAGTTTTGGCACGACCACCGTAAGTCTTGAAACTTAACAACCTGTCGACGAGATTACCTAGCTGCTCAATAGAAAACTCGACCGCGAATGCTCTACGTTCCATTTCGTTCAAGGGATAGCACGAATAGCGGCTACATGTTATCTCTCAACCGACCAGGATGTGCTGTACTGTCACAAGAAGACAGATAGTACGAGATCTAGCCTGAATCCGTGTAATCTTAGTCACCAGATTCTTAGATATTATGGAGACATCCGTCGCATCGGGTAATTCCACCCTAAATTTCTGCGAACTCCCGAGCCATTATCCTCTACATAAGTGGATTTCTCATTTTGAAAACGTAAGTCTTATACCTCCTTTATTGATCTTCATTTGACATAATATAGGTTGGAGCTCTCATATTCGTCACTGCACTATCGGATTATAATCGATATCGGAATAAACGGGTGAGGATAACAAGTCAGATGGCGCAAATTCGCTACCGATTGACTAAAAACGATAGAACTGTTTGGAGGAAGCCCTAACGCTATTTGGTTCAATATTTTCTTCGTTTTTGATCCCCAAAACCTGCGGAATTATTCTCATCTTAAACAAATTGGACTGCTTTCGTGAAAAACTAGCTCGGTTGCCCCTACAAGCTATTGTCCGAATTATACAGCTGGAAACAACGTTGGGAAGGCCTGTGATTACTTCCTGCGCGGTTTTAGGGCAATAAATGGGCAGTCACGTCGGCTGTACCCGAGTGTGATAAGTCTGAGGGAGGGAACTGACAATGTACAAGGTCCTTCCCTCCATTCTTTCAAATATTGGATTATGACTTATGTTTTCCAATGCTTATAAATGTCATAAAGGATAGCGTAATAAGGCGAAGTTTGCAAGAAACTAACGTGCTATAACTGAGCGTAAGGCTCTCCACTGTTTCCAGTCAATTAGTCCTTACGCTGCCTCCAAATGGATTGCCAGTTACCTTGGTCTCGTATTTTTGTAGGCACGCGTGTTATTCGATATGTTATAATCTTGTTTTCAAAACGCCTTGAAACAGTCCATAATGATAGAGATTTTTTCGCACTGGACAAAGGGGGCGAACCACGCGAACGGATGCTGTCCCACAGCCTGATCCCTCCCACCATGTCCCTTGTGACCTCTAGTCCTGGAAGCCTTAGCCCTGAGCCGTATCAAATTTACGGGTTCCCAACAAAGTGTAAATCATGCAAAGATCGTCCAACGGCGAACTGCGGAACATTTGAGCCTTGTTTCAGCCTTGCGCTGGCACCGACCGCACAGCCACATCTGATTTTTTTGTTTGGAGATTGCTTTTGAGTCAAAACATATTCCGCGCTTTGACTCCGCTCCATTTTTGATACTTTTTAAGGACTTTTAAAACCGAGCAGCAAGTTTCTGCGTATCAGCAACTTCGTCTCAACCCGTCGTTCCCCTCTAATGGAATCCCAGCCAGTTTCAGTTGGATCTCTCGTCACGGCCCTGAATAGGCTTAATACGACATCTCGATATTATTTGGCCGGACTATTCATTTATGCCATGGCTTATGGTTCCCAACTTACCTTTTCCGTATCTCAGCACTCCTGACTTTCCAACAGGACCAATTACCATTGCAACATTTTTATCTATGAGACTCCTTCGGTGCAGTCCTTCCTTCCGTATTCCGTCTAATCATTCCTTACATATATGTTGTTGTAGTCGGCGTAAAACTTCAGGTTCTCGCATCCTCTGGAATATCATTCTTCTTGAATGGGTGGCAACTACAATCAGAGTCACAGCAGTCCTCACTGAACATATGCTATATTTTTCAGTCAGCCACTATATGCTGAATGATGGGAAAGCTTTTAAGGAGCAGAACACATCATTGGACAATGTTCGAATGATTATTGCGACTTTCGAACAGTTAGGAAACGACACCACAGTCAGTCCCATTCCCTGATGCGAACCACCTGAATTGACACGCTCTCAGGTTATTCTTGCCAATGCCGTACTTGCATGGCGGGCGATTATGATATATCCACAGTGGAAGTTTCTCAAATTTTTGCTTGGGTTTTTGTTATTCGGGGACGCTGGCGAGTAGCTTCCAAATTGCCCGAAAGCCTATGCCGACCTTCCCGCAGTCCTCCGACTCGCAACTGATATTTCATATTGGATTGATTCGGATGCCCTAGTTCCATTCTCAAATTTGACTAGCGTTATCTGCACCTACCTTGCTTTCTTGACCTGCCTTATCTGCTTGATTTTGATAGCTTCTAAAGCCTAGTAAGCCCTGAAAGCTCCTATACCATCAATGCCTAATATTTCTTCGGTAGTCACATTCGTGCAGCCCAACGATTCTACAGCTCTTCCTCGGGATTCAAGTCCACTTCTCCTGTCCGAAGAGTTCTCTATATTTTAGTAGAATGGGGAATCTTGTTAGTTGTAATGCACGTAAGTGGACCTATCTCTGGCTTTGACCCGAATCTAAGACAATTTCACTTAGCTTTATGTCGCTCTTCACACGACAATTACCACCTATGACCCAGCTGCGTATAATACAGCAAATTTTTGGGCCATGGCATTGGGAACTAACCTCGTTCTGATTGTTATTGTACGTGTCTTCATGTGTTCCTAGTTTCTGAGTCTTATGCGCTGGGTAGATCGTGCACCCAGCCCTGACTGCACTCATTATCGCCAACGACCAATCTGTAATCGATAACACAGCGCTTGGAAATCGACAGAATGGGACTTTAACAACAATATGTTTCAACGAGGCGAAGAAAGAGCAGGATACGATAGATGCGTCCACAGTGCTAGAGGACGGCACCAACAGCGTCCCGGAATCAGAGAGGAATAGGCTACCTAGTATGGACCCGCGTCAGCAGAATATTTCAGAGGCGACGATAATAGCGTTTCCTAAATCCAATACCAATTGACGTCTTGAAACAGGTCAAGGGAGAAGCCTCAGGGAATAACCTTCTTTTTTTGGGGGGGGCCACTACCTATACCATGCAAATATGTGAATATAGATCCTGTAACAGCGAAATGAGATATTTGACCGCTATTTCAACAGATCAGAGGATGATGTCGGACCCTCGGCATTATGAGCCGGCTTGATTCCTGGGGTCATCTCATCTCTACTCGCTAATGCCTCTCTGTCTTCCTCATCCATCACCGCTTCTTAGTCCGCAAGACGGCTATTCTAAAACGGAGTCCCAAATAAACTATGAAGTTTTGAGGCGATTCGAAATGGCTGCAGCTAACGAAAAGGGAGAACGTTCGCCATTCTTCACTGACCGAGCGCTAAACCATGTTCTTGACCAAATTCACAAGGAGCTACGTACTCTAGAGTCTAGGAAACGCTATGAACTTCTAGCTACCTTTGAAACCGCTCGAGAAACTGTGACAGCGCTGCTCCATATGCCATACTCACCCGTTCAGTTGCCGACTGAACTCATACATGAGATTGTGGAAGCTCTTGCGCGGACCAGTAGAGAAGAGGCTAAGATGCTCACCCTAGTATCTAAACAATGCGAATACATGTATGTCACGAATTCGGAAGACCGTTCATGAACTTACAAGTCTCGCAGCGCAACTCCGTGGTTTTTTGAGTGCATAGGCGACCGACAGTACCTCTTGGAGCTGTTGCCAGCCTTTTCAGGCATTTCACCTCATACATCCCCTCGACTCCGCCAAGCAGCGGCGTATGTAAAGGAACTGGTCTTCTTCCGACTGAGTGGAGAAGCTAGGCTCCGTCAAATTTCCACTCTCTGCCCAAACGTGCATACCCTAGCCATTCACGATACTCTCCACCATAGGATGGCTTGGGGACTCGAACGAGCGTCGTATGAGGATAT
Organism: Flagelloscypha sp. PMI_526; assembly: GCA_021399455.1. Lineage (NCBI taxonomy): Eukaryota > Fungi > Basidiomycota > Agaricomycetes > Agaricales > Niaceae > Flagelloscypha > Flagelloscypha sp. PMI_526. Next base: position 10,149 of record JAJTUO010000259.1, on the reverse strand, counting down.
CATATTTCCCACACTCACCAGACTAGCAATTGATCCTGCCATTCTTCGCTCGGCTTCACTCGGCGTCCCTTGCACATTCAGCCATCCGCTTTACCAAAATTTGAGTATCCTGATGGTTGGCCCCACTGAAGTTTCTATCGCCTCCTGGGATTGGTCGTCATTAGCGTTCATTCCTCGTCTCCGCAATCTCTGTATCAGGGCTGGCTCACAACACGATGAAGCTCAATGGGTCGAAGGAACTGCAGAGTTAATCTCACACTTTCCACCCCTTCTGAAATACTTTGTTTTACTCTTTCCTACTGAAGCATCTTTCCCTGGGGATAGAGATTCCCGTATGAAAATTATCAAGATGATGCCTAGAGTAGTCTACGGCTGCGTAACTATCTTCGACGCCGCTGTTCCCGAAGGAACTCCTGGTTATGTTTTGTGGACTTCCGTGGAAACGCTTAGACAAAATTGGGCGACTTTGTTATGGGTGTGGGCATATAAAGCAATCGAGGAACGAGCCCGTTGTGTCAAGGAGAGAGGGAATAGAAAGGATTCGGAACATGTCCAGGATCTTGTTCAGCGACCAAGATCGCATTAATTTTGTCAATAAATACAGAGAGAAAATCAGATTTGCTGTATTGCCTATATAGTGTCCATCTTTCGTACGGATTGGATATAATATAATTAAAATTTCGCCAGAAACGGAAAATAATGGACTGTGCATCTGAGTAGAAGCATATTTTCCTGAAATCATTGCACGCTTGTCTGGAGAACAGGTGATGCGGTATCACCGGGTGACTTCAGTTGATATACTGCTTTCCCCCTAACGTCCATGTCTTTGTCCAGAGTTGGGCAGTGGAACTCCAACCACTGTTGGTTTGTATGGTCCCAGCCTCGTGCAGTTACACCTTGCATTTGGACAACGTGTGCTTCATTCGCCCCCTTCTTTGTCTGATTTGGATGAAGAAATTTGCGGGTCCACGACGACTTGGTCTTACTCGAAGGTTCTGGAAGAATAGCGGATGCAACCCCGAATTTTTCTAGCAATCGATAAATACTTGGCAATTAGTTTACTGGAACTGTGACATACCCTCAGCGGAAGTAAGCATTAAGAGTGATGATGGATCTGTGTAACATCAGACTCTGTGATTCAAAGAATCTAAGTTTCTCACCATGCTCTGGTTGAACCAAGTTCGGACGATTATTTACGTTAGAACCGCCTCCAGATTCCAACCGAATCGGAATGTTTCCCGTGACCCAACTTGGTTCGGTGGTACAAGCATTTTCAAGATAATGCTATAATTCAAAAGGAGTCGATAATTTCCGGATGATGAGCATTTCAAATGAAACCGCACCACAAAGACGAAGATTACACCCCTCGGTTGGTCGCTTCCAACCCATGCATGTACTTGACTAACATGTTTGAACGCCGGACCATACGGGCCTGGTGAGTTCCTCGCATCGAGGGTCATTCCATATGTTGCCTTAAGAGGAGGCTTCCCTGGCGTTGGGATATGGTTATAGAATGAGCTTGCATTAGGACGAATGGCCACCTGTTCATAAAATGATCCAGAGGTTGGAGGTACAGGACCATGGTCTTCAACAATCCAATTTGGGTTAATCTGGAACGATATTGAGACGCAGTTATGAAACTGCTACCAAAGGCTTACATCATTTTGGGATGCTTCTCCACCTTGAACTACTGACCTTATAACTTGGGCAGACACGACAGCAGTTGGTTTTCCACCAGCTAGCCCGACTTGTAAGCCTCCTTGAACTTGCCTCTGTTTGCTTGCCATAGATGTGAGCCTAACGTCGGGGAGGGCATTGTCGTACGCGACTCTAAAGGATAAGAGGATAAGAATAAGAGCGAAGATCAAGTGACAGAAAAAACTGTACACACAATTGAGAGGCAAAATAATGGCTGGAAATTTGGGGATGGAGAAATCCGAATCGCGAAAACATAGTATGAGTAAGCACAGATGGTTGCCGCGATTCCCAAACCTTGATCTGTACGCCAAGCTCATTGGCGTATGTGAATTCGAGGGGCTCCTGAGGAAGTAGGGATTTTTTATTAGGGAATGGGTAGAACTAAAAAAAGATGGGATAAGATATTGAGCTTAGTAAAAAGGGATCTACTCGCATTGACGCGCCATTGGAGCTTCACCGCACTCTCGACCAAAGGATGGCGAGGATCGTAAATACGAAGAACCACACAAACACTATGTGTCACAAGGTGATCAACTTGTTCGTGAACGGGGTAGTTTGAGGGTTCATTCGGTGCGGTTGAGAGTTGACCTTCCAGCCCTTCCATGGGAGAGGGTCGATCTCCAACACTTTCAAAATCTGGGGCAGGTGGAAGAGAGCCGGACCAAGTTTGGACACCGGAAGATCCATTGTGCGCCGAAGAAGATCCTCGTGAATTTGAAGAACCCGAACGAGAAGCATTTGTCCCAGAGCCAGATTCACCTGATCGACTACTTTGCGAAAAGTTGGCGAGAGCTCCTCTTCTAAATGTTTTGACTCACAAGGTTGCATGCGGTCCTAGCAATGTCGGTGGAGGGCCGTTTTCAATGGACAACCTGACACGACGATTCAGTTGGGAATATTCAATTTCTCAAAAATCATCACTGACTGATTTGGACTAACTGTGGGGAAATCACATTGTGGTCGTATGACAACAGGCAAGCGTGCATAATTAGAAAGCTTCTGGGCCGCTTCTAATAGGTTGTGAGATAGAGTTGAGAAGAATGTTAATGCAGATTGTTCTGGAGATATCAGGTCAGCTAAAGGACCACGAGCACCCAAATCAACTAGGGCTTAGAGAGATTCCGCATCGAGGTTCTTCGCAATCCAGTCGCTAGCTGAGAAAGAATCATAATGCGCACAGCCAAGCCGCTGACCGATGTCTCCGGTCCAGCTGACGAAAACAGGCTCTTTGTCCTCTGTAAATGTGGTGGGTGTAATTTCAACCTTTAAGATGGGATTTAATTAAAATCTTTTAAAAACAAATGGAAGTTACTTACAGGAAAACACACAACAAAACTCGCTGTGGACGCAAAAGCTAAATAGTCTATCATTGGTATTGGAGTCTTCATGTCAACATCGTGGTCTGGAGCCACATCAAGTGGATTCTGAAGTGCAGAAACATTATTGCGATCCAGTTGCGAGAGCGATGGCGATGTAGAAGTAGAACTGTCCTGGGAGCTGCTGGGCACGCTTCTATCCTTGCACTTTGACTCGTGACGACGGAGAACGTGAGCTGTTCCAAATGATTTTCCACAGCCGAGACATTTATGCGGGCGAATAAGACGGTGTGACTTCATGTGGCCTGTGTCATAATCACAAATAGTTCCGAGGCGGCAAATTCCAAGGGCATACTTTCAAGGTTATGTTTGCTGGTAAAATCGGAGGGGCACATCGAGCATCTGAAGCGTGGAGCAGTATGTCTCCTCGCACCTTTTGCTACCATGTTAGAAGATGGCTCTATAAATCCGGAATGGTCCTGTTATTAGCTGCCAATCTGGGTCAGTTCGTTTTACGCACGCACTTTGGGTTTCGCGGCTTTCAGCAAAGGGATGCTCAATGTGTTGGCCAAGCATAGTGTCGTCTTTACCATGCTCTTGAATTTCATAATATGCCATGGTGATTGCAAAGGAAGGGGTTTAGTACTCTCGTGAAGAAGCCACGGGCTTCCGTATTCTGGGCTTCTGTATGGGAACGACGGTTCAGGTCAAGTTAGAACGAACACAGTATGAAAAATGGATCGCAGGTCCAAAAATCCTAGCTGGGGACTTGTGATAGTGTGGTGCTAATAGACGATGAAGGCTGCTGACTATATATACACACTGCGCGAATGCTGTCAAGCTGTTCAGCGCCATGGGCTGCCAAGAAATAACCAAAGCCTACTTACCTCGGTTTGATAGTGTCGGACGACTCGGATATGGCGTGGGTTATCTGGCTATGAACCCGCACATGGCTCCGTCGATGGAGCCATTTATCCGCGGCTATACTTTTCCGGCACCACAGCCTTTAGAAAAGAGAACGCCATTGTCAGATTAAGACAGAGTTCCTGAAACATTGGTACTTTCCTTGTCTTCTAAATAATTACATTCTCTGCAGCATGGGAGTATAAGTATGTATTTGGGTGGTAGCAACAAAAGTCCATCTTTCAAAAAAAAACAAGTATAAGCAGACACAGCATCTTTTGACCAAGAAAATTAGAAAAGTCATTTCAAATTCCACCTTTTTTCTACCGAATCAACATCTCCAACCCAGTGGGTACAGTCCATCCATGAGTAGCAGCAGCCCTCTTATAACCCTCAAGAGCCTCATGAACGTTATAAGCCCTGTCCCAATCCCTCGCCAGTCTAGCAGGTCTCGGGTCCAAATTCGAAATCGCCATCTTAATCTGCAGCAGCACAGCTGGAATCGAATATGAAGGTAACCACCCATTCGCGGTAAGCAAGTCCATGCAAATGGATCCACCACCAGTGACATGACCACCTCCACCTTGAATAAAGGGAAGGAATCGTGGAGATTTGATCATGAAGAAAGGTGGAGACATTGGGAATGTTGGTGGGAAGCGGACTTCGAAGACGATGGAATTTAATTTCCTAATAAGAAGTGGGGGAGGGAATGGTTAGTTCAAGTTCTTAAAACAGAAGGGGAAAAGGAAACTCACTTTTCCTTCATATCCTTTGCAATAGGTAACTCAGGATCGAAACTATGCATCTCCACAATCCACTGGAACAAATTATCCCCGATGAACTCTTCCGGGAAATACCATCCCAGCTCCTTCAAACTCGTCGCGTCCTTCTGCTCCTTCAGCATGCTCCTCAGCTCTCGCTGAACAGCATTGGTAGCGGAAGGTGCAGCATTGACCGGCGGAGGGAATAAGTTCTCAGTACACTTGCTAACCCATGCAGCATCGTGTTTCCAATCGTCTTTCGGCGGTTTCGGTTTCGATGACGAGGACGCAAAAGAGGTAAGCTTGGACTTGAGCGAACCGAACTTGCTGGTACTGCTAGTGCTGTTGCTCTTGCTGATGATCATCGGCCCATCGTCGTCCCAATCAGGTACATCGTCCTCTTCGTCGTCCGAAATTTCGATTACCACCTTCTCTTTCCCCTTCTTCGCCGCTTTCTTCGCCTCCTCGTCTTTCGGTTCTTCCCAATTGAAGACCTTTCGGTCCTCGTCATCCACATCAATTAAACCCCTCTCTTCCTCTTCTTCGACCATTAACCGGACCATCGTATTCACACGATGTTCAGGTACTGGAATCTCCAGTGATTTATTGTTCATAGTGATCTTCTGTGCGGGGTCGAACGCGAAGAGTTGGGGTTTTGAAACTACCTTCTTCTTTTTCGGCTTCTTTTTAGGCGTGGGGTTGAATGTAGAGGAGTCGGGGAACGCGTATGAAGAAGGGTCGGGAATAGGTTCTTCGTCTTCTTGGAGGGAGGCGCATTTGACGATGAGGTATCGACTGTGGTAGAAAAAAGTGAGTATTCTAAAATAAGGAGAGAAAAGTGATGAAAAACATACCACATAATCCAATGGTTATCGGCAATGACAATATGTGGATTGTTACTTACATACTTCTCTGGGAGATTGATGATCTCGGCCAGAGCCGTACATGTTAGTGGGCCGACAGTCGAGTTCTTCCACGCGCGCGAGGAACCTTGAGCGTAGCCGCCCATCGACGTTTGACCTTCCTTCGCAAGATATACTCCTAGAAAAAATAGATGTGTTAGGGAGGAGATTTGGAGAAGAATGAGCGGAAAAGACCCACCATTTCCAAAAGCACGACCATGAGCAATTTCCTTATGCCAAAGCCCATGACGAATAATCGAATGCCAGTTCCTCAGCGGTGAACCATGGAAAGCCTTAAAAAAGGAAATGAGCTCAGGTCCAAAACACCAGACTAAGAAGGCTCACGTAGGTGCTAGGATACTTTGGCTTGCTCTTTCTCGCTTTCCCGAACTCTCCCTGGAACTTGGCCTCCTTATCGGGAGCACCCACAACGAATCTAAACTGCCTCCAGCTAGGATCTAATCCACCAATTTGCTCCCAAGACTCTCTAATCTCCTCAATGTAAGCAGTACATGACCCGATGACCCAACGAAGTAGGTTCCAAGATTCAGCAGGGACGTCAAGATCCGCCAATTTGGGTTTTGTTTTCCCAGGTCTTGTTTTTTGAATGAGATGTTTCCTGTGTTAAAACATGAGAAAAGAAAATAACAGTAATGAAAGGGATAAGTCATACCTCATCTCAGTTACACTAGGCAACCTCTCCAAAAACACACTAACAATAGCTCTCATCTGACTCTTCCCAAGTTTATCAAAATCAACAACCTCATCCACGTCAAACGTAGCTGGTCGTCCAAGTACTGTCTCTAAAGTCTTGACCTCTTCGTCTTCCGGAGCAACAGTATTGTAGTTGTTCCCAGTCATCGAATACGTATGATGAGAGCGCTTAGGAGGAAGCTTTGCAGTAGCAATGGTGACTTCAGACCAAGGAACCCGAATGGCCATTCCTGTTGGCCACGGCTCGTCCATGACCTGTTCAACAGCAGCGACGTAACACAGCGAGACCAGTAGATCGACAGTCGCTGGGTTGTGGATGATTTCATATTCCAAACTTGGACCAGCGCCCATCACGTAATATTGGTAGCGACACAGGTCCTTCTTACACACGTAAGGTTTCAGGACTTCGCCTTCTGTTTCGAGTTGAAGTTCATTATGACACACGACGCAAAAGTCGGTGCACAGTAGCAGTCTGCGGAGAGTGTAAGTGAAAGCGATGAGAGGGAGGTTCGTGGGGTCATCAGGGAAGGGGTCGTAGGGTAGTTCGCGAGCTCGTAGTCGTTCTGTCGATTCTGCTGCGGTAACTTGAGCCCAAAGGTTTGGAGTAGCAGCGACGACTTCTGGAGAATATTGGAGGCCTTCTACGAACTCGAACATCTTTTCGGCGCCACCCCATGTTAGCTGGTGAGATTCGCGGAGAGCAAGGATTCGAAGGAACTGTGAGAAGAATTTTAGCATAGAAATAGGAACTAGAGTGAGAGGCACACGCACTTTCTGATCGAGAAGAGCCTCTAATGAATCGGAGAGGGAAAAGCGCTCGAAATGACCTTCGTCGTCTTCTTCCTCCTCAGCAACGTATTGAGGCACGTCTTCCAGGCTGTCAGCCGATGGCGGTACGAGCTGTAAATCAACAATCAATACTCAAAAGGAGAATGCAAAAAAGGGTCTTACAATTGTATCCTCCTTCACCAAGCCAAATTTCCGACTTGCTTCTCTCGCCTGTTCTCGATTAGGCTTATATCCACCTTTCGTTAATCCGACTCTAAATTTCAGTGCCTGCCCTTTCAGAGGATAGACACCTCCTAGTCCATGCATGAGCAACGTGAAGTGATACGGATGCTCTAATAGCCGACGATCCCACGCCATGAGGGCTTGCGCCGGAATATACACGTCGCTCTGAGGCTTGGAAGTCGACTCGGATGTCAACGACGTTAAGGGGACAGATATAGTGAGAACGTAGTCGTCTGAGGAGAAGCTGGTGACGCCAGGTCGATAGGAGCAGTTGACGATGTTGTGGAAATGTTGTCGAAGAAGGGAATAGTTGAGTTTCTTGGGAAGCGTCGTCGAATTCATCATACCCGTGTCTTCGTCGTCTGTCATGCCTTCGAATGGATCGTATTCTTCGCCATCGTCTTCGAGTTCATCGTCAGAGTCTGCCTGCGTAGCACCTCCAGCCCACGCAGCGGAAGGCAAGCCGCGGAGAGACAGGGCCTTGGCTACTGCGAAGGCGAGCTCAACGACTTCATCCTGCACAGTCATTCCTTCACGCTCGGCAATAGCCTCCTGCGCTTTGACAACGCCGGCGTTCGAAGGTGGTGAATCGGTGTACGTGAAGAAGGTGTGGTCTGATGGATAATCGGACGTCTCTGAAATCAGGTACGTCAATTCCACCACCTTCTGTCCGTCGTGGGATAGGGAAAGAATAAATGACCCTTCGTCGTCGCCATTCTTCACAGCCGTTCGAAGTCCAAAGAGCGTTGGCGTAGGAGAAGTCTTCAGGGAGGCTTGGACATCGCTGAGATCCTTGTTAAACCGTTTCCGTCCTTTCATCCCCGCATTTGCGGACTTCTTGATGAGTGTATTAGACAATCCAGCCGATGCTGGATGGGAAGGTCTCGGTATCGTCGCATCCGCCATCTCAACGTCGATGTCCATGGTGGCTGCACCGAAGTTTAATAAAGGGGAATGAAACAAAGGGTAAAGATATTACCAGTCTTTGCACGTTTGTTACTGCCCCCAATGAGTTCTTGTTCACTGTTATATGACCTTTCGCGGGCCCCTAACACCATCTAACACAGCTGGTGTGTATGATGTCCGACGAGATGAGAGTCAGGACGAAGGAAGGCTGTTCAGCCGACTGTTGCCACTGCAATTATAGCCGGCGCTCTAATCTGACTTGTGACTCAAAGCCCGGCGCTCATTAAAGCATGCATTATCCTTCCAAGATTTATATCCTTGGAGAACAATAGTAACACTTTCGGCAAGAAAACGCGAAGTGAAAGCAGCCCAATCTTTGAGCCTCGTGTTTTCATGTGACTCTGGTTCCGCTCCGGACCTGGTCGCCGTCCTTGTCGCGTCCTGTCACGCGTCCATCACACCCTATAGCTTTCTTCACTCCAAACCACGAGCTGCTCTAGGGTGAATCTCGGGAAGACTAGTAGCCATGGCTGAACAATCCACCACTGTAGATCCTACTCCTCATGAAAAATGTCTCGTATTTATCTCTGCCGATGGTAAAAGCATTCGCTGACCTTATTCTCCCTCCAGTCAACGCCACAGACGCTGATGTCGTCATTATCTCATCCGACAACGTCCTCTTCAGAATTCATTCCAAGAATCTTACGTTTGCAAGTGGTAGTGCGGTTCCCGATATGACCAACGCTCCAGCTAGCGAAGAATGCCATTGGGACGACCCTTCTGACGTACTCGAAACATTCTTCACCTTCATATATTTCGATTCTCCGCACCCTGACTTGAAGGACGCATGTATTGAGAAAGTTCTAGCTGTAGGACGCCTTGCTCACAAATGGGGTGTTCCACATGCTGCGACAATTTGCAAAATACAAGTGCTGTGAGTAACCGTCTCCCTTTCCCTTTCAAATCATTCAATCATGTTTTATGTAGAGCTACTCAAGAAAAGCTTTTACTTCAAACTCCAACTACTCCGAAAGAACTTCTCTCTACCTTCGACTATCTTGCTCAATATCACGACAAGGAGCTTGGTAAAGCTCTGGACGAGGCCGCCATGCATACGCTACATTTCCCAATTGTAATAGCCAAGAAATCTCTTTCCTATAATTTCCAATCATGGGTAAACCATTCTTGTTTTTTGCTCCTTCTGCCTTCACAGTATCACTCATAGTTCGTTCCAGGCGTTCTTTAGACTTCAATGGATGGATGCTTGCTTACTCTGGGCTAAACCATTTGCAACGTCACTAGAACTGCAGGAGAAATCTCAGTTCATATGGGCCAATACAACAGAGTCAAGAGAAATGACAAACTCTGAAAGGTCTCTCGTCATGCCTGTTCCTCGTTTTTCAAATACCCTCCGAAATGAATTTTAGTATCTGCTTTCTCCAGTGTTTGCGTCATTTCCCTCTTGCTCTCTCGTGCCCCGCCACGATTTCAGGGCCACCTTGAATGTTCTAGGGTTTTATTATCTTTGCTGTGGATCTGTCATCATTCTCCACAGCTTGTCTCCAACATTCATTACAACTCTAAGGAGGTCACTCTTCTCGGAAGCTTCAGCCATACTTAGCAATTGTTTGACCACATTCCCTACGAAAGAGCGTCATCTGGCCTCCCCTCCCCCACGTTGCATCAAAGTATTCGGGTATTCCACACCACCTTGCCCCTATCCACGAATATGACAGACAAGGAAACGAACCCTCCTCGCATGGCGGATCTTACCATTCACGAACGATGTACGTCCTTCACTGCCTTCCATTACGTCTCTAAATATTTACACGTAATAGTCAATTACCCTGACGCCGATGTTGCCATGTGTATCTTGCGACCAGGTTCTCTTCAAGATCCACTCGCGAAACCTCACTGTCTGTAGTGCAGCCTTTCCAC
>JAJTUO010000258.1:0-28321 GCA_021399455.1 Flagelloscypha sp. PMI_526 | reverse complement strand
GGTTAACACACAGACATTAGGATCGTGCATCGCCTTCGCGAACTCGGCTGGGGACCCGACCTTGACGTTATGCTCTCAGGCGCTTCTCATCAGACTGGCAAAGATTTTCGTGCACTCAAATGTATCAATCGGCCGCAGGTATTGATAGACCGTCATTGGGCTAAAATTTGTGGAGAACTTGTTGCTTTCATGGAGGCGGCCAAAGAGAGCAATCATCGAGTACGTAATCTTGAAAACAGAAAGTATCGTCTTGAGATCCTCTCGGCCGCCCGGAATCGTTATAGGGAAACGGCTTCATCTGACTTACTCATTCCTCCTTTGAAGACTATTGCAGTTCTGCCCCAGTTTGCCGAGATTATTGAGCAGAATATCCTCGAGGCTGCCTTTCCTGAAGACGCATTCGATGCATTCGACGAGTCCTTTCCTTCCTTCTGCAACGAGTGGCTTGAGGGGGAGCTCTCTTCACTATATCCTGATCACACAGGAGGAGCGACCATGTCTGTCCAACTTCGGCTTGCGGCGAAGGATATCGTCTGCTTAAATGGTTGTAGTCTCGCGTGGAGTGAAAGTCAACTTCCAAATTCGCTTTACCACAAGTGTTTTCAACATTACCGCACTATCCAACCTGAGACGCTGAGTGTTCAAGACAGAATATATGCGGCTCTGGGGGTTCGCGGGACTGCACTACAGGCCAGAACTGACCCAAATGCATACGAATTCGTCCTTCTCTGTGGCCTTGATCCCAGTTCGACAACACGTGAGGAAATTATGCAACTCAATCCTCTGTTCCTCTGTGTTCGGTGCCGCGTAGAACCGTTTCAAGGTCAACGTAACGAAATGGTTCTAATTTTCTTGGGGCGGTAAGAATGCTCTGGTTTCGTCTCTCGGCTACTTCGTTTATCTGATTGTTATCACTATTATAGATTGCACACGCAAGCATCGTCACAGATGCGTCGATAGTGAATATCTTCTCGTCACAGATGAAGACAGACGACGCCTCGGATTAGGTGTAGAGACAGAAGTGATGAATCGCTGTCGTATTTCCGATTGCCAGGAAAAAATTAGATATCAGGAGGTCTCTTCTCACATGATACAATTGTTGTGCTTCATTATTCTACGCTCCGAACTGCCAGTGGCACGAACTCACTGTGTCTTCGTTAGCCACCAGGACGTTAAATTTCGGGAAGGAACCATTTTCGCTGTTAATTATGAGTTCGAAGCTGTGCAGTGGATTTCATGGGGATGTTCAAAGAGAACGCAAGCATTACCCGCGGGTGGTGTTGTAACAGAAGTTTGAGAGTTTATTTAGCTAGAACGAAAATCGATCGGAGATAGGTCATATTTGGCATGTATATACCTCAATGAAATAAATTATCTACTTTTATCTATCTTTCTGTCTAATCCAGAAATAAATATTACTACCCTCTTCGTCCATGAGTCGGACTGGTTCAACAAGCTTGGCACCTTTTGCTGACTGTTCGACATCTAAAGATCAGCCTCCGATGAGAGGGCTAATGCGGCCTGGTATATCAGACCGATTGAGCCTGTAGGGTTTATGAGGAAGTGTAAATTCGTCAAAAGACCCATTGCAGTGACGATAAAAGGGAAGACGCGGTCACGTGAATGTCATGGGCAGACTTTCGGCGCAGAACGTCGCAACATGATAAGGCTCAAACAGTGGGTTAATAACAAGAAAAATAATAAGTGAGAGTGATGGGCTATTGCTATTACTTATAGGGAGTCTTTACATGTCATCCCTCATGTTACAAGAGGTCATACCTCTATTTTGTGAACACCAATCTGATCACCATTGCCCTACCGCAATTTTTTCGAGCGGGAGATCTAACTATGCCTGCCTTTCTGGAAGTTTATCGGAAGATATTGATGAGTATCCCATGATTCGCGAGTGGTTCGAGAGCCATATGCCAACCTTCAACAAGTGCACGAGGTGAGATGCCTTCGACGGCATTAGAAATATGGAAGATTCGCCTAGTAACTGCATTATACATGTGGTAAGACTATCTAGGTATCCGCTATTATCAAGAGACTGGCTCCCGGTTGGGCCGCCTTTGTCCTTGCAATGCTGGACTTATTAAATATTAGGAGACGTCATTAGGCCTAGTGATCAGGTCAAACCGGGAGAAATATTACGATCCTGTCATTTTGTAACCATCCCATTGAAGCGATGGGATTGGAGAATATGTGGGTGGAAGGAGGAAAGGATCGGTGTGCAAGAACGGAGGTAAAGACTTTGTAAATAACCTTTTAGAATACGAGTTTGTGCAGAAGATGAGGGGGATAATGAAAGCGAAAAATATTGTTTGGAGAAAGTTGCTATCATCCCCTTCGTTTTAAGATGGAACAAGACAAGCACAGAGAATCGCTGTGATTGTTTGTTTGGCAGAAGGAAGAAGATCACGAGAAGAAGAAGAACGGCCAACTCTAACAAAGTTTCATCTACCGTTATACCCGGGATTGGAAGTCTTACAGTCCTTCGGAGGAGTAATGACATAACGATATCACAAGGCAAACCACGAGACAAGTGAAGCACTCGAAAAGTCGTTATGTGAACTTGAAGATCAAAAATCCCCAGATTCAAACGAAGGACAAATTTGGTACCTATCAATGCATGAGTCGAGAGCAATTAAGCAGAATGGCAGCATAACGCCTCCTTGCATACGTTCTGTGGGGGCGATGGTTATTGACCAATCGAGTGATCTTGATATTAGCTTCCGTCGAACTAGTAGATCCATCAAGGTATCTGTTCATAACTCTGGAAAGATGGCTTTTGTCAGATACGTGTAAGATAAGAAGCTCGCTTACCATCACCTGCTCTCTAATTGCACTCAGGTTCACTAACCAGGATATCAGTGAGCACGAAAGCGACATTAGGGCCGATCAAAGGTTGAGAGGTGAGCTTCTGGCCTCGAGCAATGCAAGCGAGCCCTCGAAGCTGAGATGGCAGCAGCTTTGACTGAAGGTAGGGACTTGTACTGGTAACTCTAATCCATGAGATTTTGATGTGTAGACTTCATTCTGCTTTTGGATATCGGCTAAATCTGCTCAGGTTTACGAGAAGAGGGACGGACCTTGCGGCAGCCTCCATAAGAAAAACGGTTGTCTGGATGGCGTACGGGACGAGCAACCGACGGAACTCATTCATAGGCACTTGAGTGACATGGGTGAAATGAAGAGCGACATAACTAAAGAGTTAAGGTACCACTAGGTTCAGAAAGCGAAGTCTATGCCACGGCGAACCACCCAGCTCAAGAATGATGGTGAGTCTGATTTGTGTCGCAAGACGGAAACCTTCTCGAGAACTGGTTGGAGAGGATACTCACCACTCAGCTGGTTATGTATAATCAAACATTACATTCTATATTCAGGAGGCCGTTCTCGGAAATTAACGAAGAGATGCCACGTGGACGAGTTCAAGGGTAGGTCAAAGAAAACAAGGAAAAGAGTCGACTGAAACCAGCAAGAGCAATGATCACAAGACCATATCAGTGGAGGCGTTAGGCAAGATTTCGTAGGTTCAATTGAAGAGCGGCAGTCACTTGTCCCATGTAGTTCATCTATCGATGTATGACAAATTGAAGCACACCAATAGTTGGCATCGGCAAGACAAGAGAGGCTCCACATGAGAGGAAAGTGACTAGGAAGTAATAAGAGCGGCCGATTTCGCCGACAGACGGCAAGGGTTATGCTTTTGCTGCAATGAAAGTTCGAAGAAGTGTCCAGCGGGGAGAGCGAAGCCTGTGAGCGGATGCAATTACGGTTTGATCTTCTCCACCATCAGCATTGCGACCTCGAGGTTTCTGAGCACGTTGCGCTTCGCCCAGTAGCCGCTCATAGTCTGCTTTCTCTGAAGCAGTACTTTCATTTTCTGTTTTTTTCAGGTTGCGATGGGAAACCAGCCATCCTCCCCTCACCATTCCTATTCTGTCCATTCTGCGGACGGCAGTGAACGTTCGCGCCATTCTCGCTCTCAGTCACGCACATCCTCTGTGGTTCCTGGAGCCAACTCCAGCGGACATTTGAAACCACATAGATCGTTACGGCGCAAGAACAAGAGCATTGAATTACCTGATCTCAACGGCCCCATAGTGCCTCATGCTCGCCGTGTCCCCGTTCCTTCGACCCAACCTATTCCTATTACCGGAGGTCCTGCCAACGATCGTTTAGAAGTTATCGATGCTGAACGTCGGACCGGTGGTATGTATGGCCTGCATGTCCCCGAAGATCTTGTAGAGCGTGCTGCAGCCAATAGCAGCAGGGCTAGGGATCACACAAGCGAACGGAATGAACGGCGTGGAGGTAGCAGGGGCAGCAAGAAACCCAGTCAGGTCAACCACCAACAGATGGCCAATCTACTTGCTCAAGTTGCGCAAGAACATCCTCCACCTCCACAAGTGGAGCATCCAAACCCTAACGCCGCATACCAAACTCAAGAAGAAATAATTTCTTCATCACCACGTTCTGCCTCAGAACCCACCCCTGGGGAAATTTTCCACTCTCGACTACGCTTTGGGCTGGAAAAACACTCCCTCATGAAGGCAGGACTCATTCCTCGCTCAGAAACTCTTGAGGACGAGGTAGAAGCTGCTTTAGCAGTTGAGACTCCTCAAGAAGTTACAGTCATTTCACCTTCTGAGGTGGCTTCTGGTTTGGTTGCTCCTGTGACCCACACAACTCTTGACGCGCTAGATGCGTCGACGGCTGTAGAGATCAAGTGGACAGAGGGTGGCGAGTTTGTCAAGCTCTGCTTATATTCTGCTGCAGTTGTTGGTCTCGGTATCCCAGATATTATTGGCGAAGGTGAAGAGGGTGAAGGCACCTACACCATGACCCGCTCAGAGTACGTCCCGAACACACCGGCTCCGCAAGCGTCCGTTTGTTAACCTTATTCAGGGACGGCGCTACATTTACCAAGTTGCTGAATCTCAGTCCTGGCACTCATCACATGCGGTTCCTCGTATCTCACGCTAATTCTCTGACTCCGCCATCTCCGTCACCAGAGTCACTGCAACAGGGGTCACCAATGCCTCCCTCTCCACCGACATCGTCCTTCGAATCGTGTCTTTCCACAGCTCTCCCTACGTCGCCTGATCCTTCAGGGACTCTGAGTAATTATGTCGTAGTTGCTCCTCTTAAATCTCCAGGTGTTGGCGTTGACGGAAAGCTTGAAGTTGGCGAAGGAGGTGGTGCTCAAGTTCGACCCCTTGCTGCTGTCTCTGTCAAGCGAGCAGTCCAAGAGATGCCAACACCACAGCTCAAACTTCCTCCAGTGAAAAAACTCCAACAAGAGGCTGCTACCTTTGCTAGAGGTCCTGAGCCTGGACATAGTTTCTGGTCGAAGGACTCGGAGGATCAAGACTCCGATTCATCTACAGAAGACATCGAGGAAGACCGTCGCCGAGAACAAATGTATGAGGAACAGAAGCGTGAACGTGAAAGGGACAAAGAAAAGGCTCGCTGGACTAGTGGGATCCCTCTTGAGCTTCTCACCGCTGCCGAAGAAGAAGAGAGATTCATTGAGGACTGTAAGCGTAGGGAGGAAGAAGCAAACAGGAACCCTGGACCTCTTGTTCAGACTGGCTTCCACGCTGCTCCCCCAATTCCTCAACCCCCGGTAGTCCCGCGCCATCTAGATAAGCTCATTCTCAATCACAAGCCACCGGCCACAACTCAGAGAGACGGCTCGCCTGGAGGCTCTGGTTCTCCCACTCGCGGTGGTCACGGACATCGCTCTCGCGATGGCAGAGAGGGTCGGCGCAGTAGTCGTTTGTACCGGAACGAAAGAGAGGCGGAGTACAAACCGATTATCCCCGTGACTACTGCTTCTGGAACGGATGTTACTGCCTCTGCTCTTTTGAGCACCACTGCTAACGCTGCTGCCGCTCTCACAAGTGCATCGTCCTTCCTTACTTCCGCATCGGCTGGTCGATTCAAGCAGGTTGCTCATACACCACTTGCTCCATTCTCCACTACTTCTACAATACCAGGGGCCACTGCCGTTACGGATGATGCTAGTGTTCTTCCCGTTCCCAGTCATGTTGTACTCAACCATTTGAGTACGAGTGCGATTCGTAATGGTGTGATTGCCGTTGGCGGTACAGTCCGATATCGTGAAAAGGTTTGTACCATTCTTCCACTGCTCAGATATGAACCTCAGTTTTGACTGTTATTTGATAGTACTTGACCACGATCTACTACAAGCCAACATAACTCCGGTCTCCTTGCATATGGCCGTCATCTTACCTGTTCATTTCAAAAGGGGATTCCTGGACCCTGTGCTCTATTCTCCTTGCTCTGTCATCTTGTTTCCAAATTCGCCTATTTTGGTTTTGTCATTGTCCTGCTCCCAATGCTCCTCTCTTCTGTCTCTTTCACGTATCAATGCATGTACATCATCTGTCTGTCTCTACCTTTGCCATTTCCTCTCCACAACTATCTCATTAGATTCGAAACACCAAAGAAGCGAAAGAAGAAAAGTCTTTATTACAATTTTTACACACTTCCACTTAGACACGAACTCCTCTGTTGTAAAAAAATCTCAACCTCATTCTTCTATTCACTTTTGCCCCGCCCAAGAATTAAGTATCCATGTGTTTGCCAGCTCTTTTCGGCATGCTTGTGACAAACACTCGCTCCACTTACCTTCATGTCGAAAACCAAGCACCGACGACGTTTCGACCGTCTCGTGTTGTCGATGTTCCAGGAACTCTCTAAGGAAGCATTAGAAGCAGACTATAGTTCAGGCCGCGGCCTCGAGGTACCCTTGTTAATAAACGTAGCTTTCATCCACTGAGCTGATTCACAACGGTCTTAGCTCTTAGCTACAGAAAAGAGCTTGCAAAAAGTCATCGCTCAAGTTCGAGGACTTCAAAACCAGTGCAATGCACCCATCAATCGACTTCCAAATGAACTCCTTGCAATGATTTTCAATGAATGTCAAGAAACCTTGCCTCCATTTATTCCACTTGCCCCCCTGAATCACCAAAACCACCGTCATTGGTGGATTCTTCCATCAGTCTGTCGACATTGGAGAGGCGTATTTGCGACTACTCCTTCTCTATGGAGTACCATTGATTCAGATGTCGAACCTGAAGTGTGTTTGAGGAGAGCGGCCAAGACAAATCTCGTCATTTACCTCGGGTTGAGAGCTTCTCCAAAGAAGATTAGGAAAGTGTTTCTTGAGCAGCTCTCTCAGAGGATATCCCAGATCCGAGAGATTCATTGGCGTGCATCGACGTTAAGTGCAGGGAAGGGCAGAAAATTGTACAGACGACTCAAATCACCTGCGCCTGCTCTAGAAAGCTTGACGATTGAAGATCCTACAGTCTCAGAGATTCCTCTCTTGTTCGAGGGACATACTCCTCGGCTACGGAACTTGACACTCGGGTACTTTACCACTTTTGCGAAAGGACAGTTCGTCGGTTTGACGAGGTTGTTCTTGTTTGCGCAGTTGCCAACCTACCGGCCAACTACGAAAACGTTCTTGCAGTATTTGAGCGAATGTCCAGAGTTGGAAGTGCTTGTACTTGTCCAGGCCGGTCCGACGAAACAAGACGTTCTTGACGAGACATCTGAGGATGACTGTTTGGAGTCTGTCGGACCAAGCACGGACGACACCATGTTACCTCGCTTGAAGTCGCTGGAACTCGGACATTGGCCGTCTGTCTCCGTCATTCGTCGATTCATTTCACATCTTCCATTGGAAAGGCTCGAGTCGCTCCGTTTATGGAGCTACCGCACCGAGTTCTTCTGTGCAGAAGATGATGAGGATTCGATTGTTTTCGCCAGCTCGTTCCCTCTTCTCGGCAGTGTGAAGGAGCTAGAAATCATATCTGCAGTTCAGGATACCCTTCCTGCAACACCATTGTACATAAGGTCACCGCAGATTTCACTTCAGGACGAGAGGCTCTCGTTCTACGCTCTCCCCTCAGGTCGCATTACCAAAGGGCTCGGTTTGAGTAATAAAAACGCTCCCTTGTCTCAAATTCAGAAGTTGACTATCCGGGAAGATCCAGACGATGTTCCTGCGTTACTCGATCTTCAGTGGAGAGATTTCATCTCCCTATTCCACTCCCTTCTCCATCTTCGAATTTTGAGTTTAAATTCTCCTCGATTCCTCAAAAACATCCTTTCGGCTCTTCAGCCTACTAAAGATGCCAAATGCCACTTCACGACGTTTGTACCTTGCCCGAAACTTCGACGCCTTTATATTGAAGCAGGACACGGACAGTTGTGCCCTCTCTCACTGCAAGCGGTAACAGAGGCGAGGCATGACAGGAACGCCGGATTGCAGAGATTAGATGTGAAGCTTTGTGGTGGTCAGTTGGGGGAAGAAGTTCATGAAGATTTGACTCCATTGGAAAAATATGTCCAAAGAGTAACGATCGAGGCTGACATGCCGGATACGTTGCTTCCAGTCGGTTGGCCGTCAAAGGCATTTCAGTGGATTCATATGAGAGGATAGGAGCATAAGGTTGAATCTACTTTTGTTTTTGAGTTGTTTGTGCTGGCCGCCCTCAAGAAATTGAAAATGACTACTGTAAACGTGATTTCATTTGTACATTACATGGACACTATAAAGTGGGACCATGTCGTAAGTAGGTACCTAAGAATACAATCATGGAGTGAACCAGATAAATTTGATCGTTAGACTTCTTCAGTGTAGGAACCTTTGTCCTTCGCTGTCTCGCTGGCAGGAGGAGAAACGGCGGGACGGGGAGCATGTTTGGATTGATAACCGCTACAAAAGAATGAGCTATTCAGTCTGCAGAGGAGGGAAGAGAGGCATGAAGATGACATACAAGATTACATCCATCTGTTCCAAAGTTAATCCCTTCGTTTCCGGTAAAGCAATGATTGCCCAGATAGTGGCTATGAGCATCCAACAGGCAAAGAAGAACCAGGTGCCATATCCGAAGGATGTAAAAATGTAGGGTAAAGCCTTGGTAATAACGAGCTGAATGAGCCATTGTACCAGAGCCGCAAAAGTGCCAGTAAGGTTACGAAGAGCACCCGGGAAGATTTCTGCTGAAACAATCCAGGGAATGCCATTCAAGCCAAATGACCAGCTGAAGAGAAAGAAACGTAAGGATGGATACAGTAAAGTGAAAGAGAGGCTTACAAAACGGAGTAAATCATAATCATGGCAGTCGCTGCTTGACCGCCTTGTTTTGTTGAATGCGACAAAGGGATTTTGGCTTTTATCTGGTCTGCTGGATGACCGATCTTGACATAAGCCCCAACGAACCAAAGGCAGGCGGAGCAAGCCGCGGACGAGATTATAACTGGGTTGCGCCGACCCCAGACGTCAATGAGGAAGATGTAGTAAATAATGGATGCCACAGCTTTAACAAGGCCGTATACTCCAGTATAGAGGGCAACATCGGTAATACCAAGAGAGCCAAAAAGGGTGCTATATTGCAGGTGAATTGCAGGTGTAAACGATTAGAAATAGAGACATACGGCGAATAATAATTGATGGCTGTGCGAAGAAATCAATGAGAAATTCTGAGAAACAGTAGAGTAGAACATACCAGCTGCCCCGGAAAGATTCTGCAGGGTAAAGGCACACCATACGAACCAAACACGGTTTCTCATCCCTTTCATACTCAGCTCCTTCAATGCGCCTCTCACAAATGCATAGTACCCGGTTCCATAAGCTTTAGCAATCTCTTCTTCCTCGTCTAACCTCACTTGAATCATGGCGAGCTCCTCTTGCAGGTATGGATGGGTGACAGGAATGTGCCTCAGTGCCTCAAGTGCTCGATGGGCTTCCTCAGTCCGTTTCTTTCTCAGAAGCCAGAGAGGACTCTCATGGAGGAAAAATCCGCCAAAAAAGAGAACACCAGCGGGGATGAGCTGGACGGCCATTGGGATACGCCATGACATAGTGTTTGCGGCACTGATGTTTTGAGTAATCCCGTAGTTGATCCAAAATCCAACCAAGGAGCCAATTTGGTATGCCACTTCAAAAAGACCTGTAAGGATACCACGAATGGAAGGGATAGAAAGCTCTGCAATGTAGGATGGTACAGTCGCTGTGACAGCTCCGCACGCGAAGCCAGTGAGAGCTCGTCCAGCATCTGGCGTACATGTTAACAAATTGTCAATATCACTACATATAAAGGGCTCACAGATGTAAGATAGCTGATGGGTCGCAGCAACCATGATGATGGCTCCTATGAGGAAGAGGACAACATTGGCTTGGAGAGCCCATTTACGACCAACGCGTTCCGTTACTAATTCAAATGTGAGGATAAGTCAAGAGCTTCGAAAAAGGAGCATCTCACAAAAGAAACACCCGATGGCACCGAAGAAGGCACCAGCTTGGAAGGTGGACGTAATGTTTGAAGATACATTGTTAGCTTCACTTGTGCTCATAGCAGTGAGCCCGAATGCGTCCTTGAAGCTTTTTCTTGAGATTGTCGTTCCTATGAATGCTGAATCATAACCGAAGCTGGCTCAATCGTTAGGCCGAAAGGCGATTTCAGTGGACACAAGTTTCATACAGTAAAGCCCCAAATGCTTTTGGAAAAAAAAAAGTAAGCGATTTGGTAGTGGGAGAGAAAAGATAAAAAGTACCGATGACTGAAGCCTCCAAGTACAGACGCCAGTTGTACACTTCTTTTGGCGTAGGTCGATCTTCAACAGCTCGGAAACCACCCATGCTTTCTGGTCCTGTTGTTCTGAGGGGAAAGGTGGAGGAGGGAGTCCAGGCACAATAATGCGCTTTTGTGCCTTCTTAAATACTGTAGAAGACCCTGGACATCCATTGACCCAGGCGATCATGATCTGGGGAGAAGGAGAAGGCGGTCACAAGCAGAAAGTTCTGTACGGATCAATAAAGTACCGGCCCGCCATCACCGTGCCGTCCTCTCTCCCTCAAACTTCAAAAATGCGGGGAGAAATCCGCTGCGACGTCGCGCGCGTTCAGCAGATTAAACCACAGGAAGGGTTCAAATTTTGAACTCAATCAGGCCCTAAGTCGCATGCTATTGAAAATTGAATTCCTGAAAACACTAATGGACTCATAATTATCAGAGCTCTGCTCTCGCTCACCGGCCTGGACACATGACATTCTCAGCGCTACGGACCTCTTTTCCTATCCGCCTGTGGTTCCACTTTCGCAAAAATCCGGCAGAAATGGGCCAGGGTCAACATCCTCAATGAAATGGGGAGATTTTCAGGTCCTTTCAGGTCCCGCCTCGAGGTGTTCCTGAACTAATAAATATTCTGGGCCGCTTTTCGGATATGCACGGCACATCTGGAGAAAACTGGAGATCCGGGGTAATCCTAAGACAAATTCACGATGGTGTATGAGGATCATGCTCCTGGCCACTTTTTGGACAACATAATGCCTCTCACTGGCACGGTCCTTTCTAGACTCTTCTACATTGTCTAGAATTCGCCCTTACCTTTGAGATTAGATTACTTGAAGCATTATTTGTGGAATCGGAATCGGCTCACTCAAACGAGTGATGCTAACCCTTGCTTCTCGCCACCATCTTCATTACATTGTATTACACCTTCTTGCCCCCGGTTTCTGCCTACAAAGACATTATCAGCCATTAGTCCATGAAAGAGGAGATTGAAGTACAGGAATTCTTCCAAGTTCCAATCTCCCTTGAGTTCGTTCAACATCACTGCCTTTTGTCTCGTTTAATTTGCTGTATTTATCTCTATGGATGAGTGGGAAATTGAGAATGATCCTACGGTATGGGTTGCACCTGTCCAGAAAATACATTTCCTATTCTGGACCTAAGTTGCTAACAATCGCAAACAGGTAATCATATGCAATGGTTCATGGAAAAGCTTGGCTGGCTGTAAGTTTGCCTTTATGCGTTTACTCTGCTCTTCTGAAATATTATGGCATTACAGTTTCTGGAGATGCCAGTGCCAGTTCGTGCTACCCTACCATTGTCGGCAGGGCTTGTCAGGAAGTTATAATAAACGACGACATTGTTCGAGGGACCTATGTCGGGAGTACCGCCCAGCATTGGAGAAGCCTTTTGGACATAACTCGCCCAATGGAGCGAGGCATTGTTACGCACTGGGACGATATGGAAGTCATTTGGCGCCATGCTCTTGAGTCGGAGCTCCATGTCAGTACAGGACAATACACAATCATGCATACAGACTCTCCAATAAATCCACAAGTCGGTTACTTCCCTTGTCTTTCAGCTTCGCTACTTACCAAAGTAAGGCCAACAGGGAGAGGATGGCTGAGAGGATGTTCGAAGCCTTCGGTGTCCCAGCATTTTATGTTGCTACTAACGCTCTCACCTCTTTATTCTCGTCTGGCCGTACGACTGGTCTTGTTCTGGATGCTGGAGAAGATATTTCACATTCTGTGCCCATTTATGAAGGGTAAGTCCTTACTTTGCAAGGCGATTCGCAACATCTCCGTCAATGTATACCTTAGATCGATTGTAAGCCATGCGGTTAGAACAATGGAATTTGGGGGAGCCGACATAACGAAGTATTTGCTTCAAAATCTGGCTGAACGACGCCATCCCTTCAGGAGCCCAGATGACTTGAAAATAGTTCGCGATATTAAGCATCAACTCTGTTATATTGCCTTGGATTTTGAACAAGATATTATAAGGGCAGCGGAAGGCAGTTATCCTGAAACTGCATATAATCTCCCGGATGGCCGAACAATTGTGATAGGGAACGAACGTTCCCAAGCTCCAGAGGCGCTTTTTCAACCGTCGTTTATTGACCAAGAGGGATTTGGAATTCACGAGATGATCCTGAGTTCCATTTGTAACTGTGACTTTGAATTGCGTCGGGACCTGTGGAACAATATCATCTTGGCTGGTTTGTGATGCTTTCTCTGTCCCCCCGCTATGATAACGTATCATTCAGGAGGCAATACGATGTTTCCTGGCATCGCTCCACGTTTACAAAAAGAAATGGTAGTTTTTGCACCACCAACTACATTCGTAAGTGTTCTCTGTTTGTAAAATCGATATTATCGTGATAATGTTGAAACCTTTGCAGGTCAAAGTGGTTGCACCTCCAGAACGAAAATTTTCTTCATTTATGGGTGCCTCTATTTTGACATCATTAGATGTGTTTCGAAATCTTGTCATTTCGAAGGATGAATTCCAGGAGACAGGTCCAAATATTGTGCGCCGCAGTGCGTGTAACGATATTACTGTTTATTTCATGTTCATAGCTCATTCAACTAGGATGCCTTTAATAATTGACTTTGCTTGAGGAGACTATTGGCGCGGACTACTCAGTTTTTATCCGTTGATTGAAGGACTTGGGCAGTGGTATGCCCTCACAGTTAGCCAGCTCTGACCTTGTAGCGTTCGTTATTATATTTCAATGTCAAACTTGTGTTATCTATGAAGGCAGGATAGCTAACTAAGAGATCAAGGATTTTTTTAATATAAATAATGGTGCAGTAATTGTAGCTGTGTGAGTAGGAATTTCGGAAGAGCTGTTGCTTCCTGACTTCCATCATGGTCAATCCAAATGACCCATTTCCGCCCGAGCTGTGGCTTATCATAGCTCAGTACTTGACAAAAGAAGAAACATGGTCACTTCGAGCCCTGAACAGGACATTTCTGAACTTGGCTTGGGATTATCGTTACGAGAAATTGATCCTCACAACTCAATATCTTGAACCACGGTCTAAGCCTTTCGAGCTCTCTCCTTCCTCTGTCAATTATATTTATAGGTGAGCATGCGACGATATTATTTTTCGCTTTCTGTTTTGCCTAACGAATTATACAAGGATGCCTGTCCCTCAGAGTCGGTGCAAACACGTCGTCCTGGCGCCACACGTCGAATTGATGCAGTCGAAGCAACTTCTCAATATCATCTGGGATTCCTCTTCAGGATATTTCAACTCCTTGCCTCTTTATGGTTCCTGTGTGTTGTACCGCTTCAGCTCAGCAAGACATTTCCACGGACTCACCTCTGTCACATCACTCGAAATTTCTACCCTGTTCTATTTTCCGACAGAATCCCACGAGCTCATTGTACCTGAGCAAGCACTAAAATCGTGCTGGTACCTTAACACAATTTGGCAAACTCGTGCCAGCTTTCTTGTACGTCTTAGTCTCTGTGTGCGGGACTTCAATGACCTGAGTAGAGTCGTTCTCCCGTACCCTGTTGAAGCCTCTGTCGTATGCCCAGCCCTGGAGTGGTTAAAGCTTTCAATATCGGATGGAATTCCTCAGGCGAAGCAAACCCTGCTTGATGATGCAATAACTAAGCTTCGCCTTCTCTACCATCGTTCCAAACGGTTGAAACATTTCGAACTCCACGACGGAACTCGCCATCCTTCACAACTTTCCCTCCTCCTTCCTGACGATCCCTCAACGTTATCCCTTGCTCCAATCAGTTCAAGCTCACCGGGTTATACTTTCCTGGCGAGCGACAAACTCTGGCATCATTTTTCCAGCTATTTCAACATCAACTCAAAAAGGTGTCAATGGACTACCTGAACAATATTTCCTCTCCTGTTGTGGAAGAGCTGACGCATCTAGAGCTACACTATGCATGGATGAAAAGTGGGAGGGACGTTTTGTCGGTGCTGAGTCGAGTTGGCCACAATTTGCAGCGATTACAAGTTTGCTGTGGAGCTAGCATCGATGCTACAGCTCTCCCTGAAGCCTTAAGCGGAGCGGTGCAGCTACGGTTTTTGGTTGTGGAGAAACGACAGCTGCCTGGCAACTTTTTCACCAAGCTAGCCTGCTCATGTGCCCACCCTAAAGCACGTTACTGTCCAGATTGATGACCTCGTGCTAAGGGTTGCAAGTGAGGACAGTTACTTCAATGCTGCTGCTCTTGCAAGAAAGGTGCGAGCTTTTCCATGGCATATGATTGGTTCGTTGACACTTTAGCAGAATGAGCCTGGCTCAGTTGGCTTCGCTTGAGCCACTGCTGACATTTTTCGCCTCTCTTTTCGCAAAACCGAAATTCCTCTTACGAGTTCTCGAAATTCATGCAATTGGGCAATGGGTTCCTCGTGGATTTCAGTCTCGAGATCCAGACTATGGGGTAATTTACTCCAGAGGTGGTGTAGGAGAGCTTCAGCATGTTCCCTGGAAACTTCCTTTGAGCAGGAGAGATTTGGGCATGTTTGACCGTCCGAAGGAACGATCTATATAATGGCATACGTGACCTATTTCTAACGATTGACTCAATTACTTTATTCGATATTATGGGATCCAGTTTCATGTTCAGCCACTCCAGAACGCGTGACGTCACGCGGCAGCGAAACAGCCATCGATAGCGAGCGCCTGCGGTCGTTAACCAAGATTATTTCAATCCAAATAAAGTGTCTTGGCCAACTTTTCTGTGTTTTTATATTATGCAAAAGACTTCAAAATGCGTGTGAGAGCATGACAGCTCATGACAGAGACAAAATGACAAATCAACGCTGCAACACCAAAGGCTGGCTCATTGATGTTTCCGCAAACCACCACGACAGCGGTGCCTAGACACTGCCTGGCCTTCAGACACGCAGGTTTTCGTCTTCAAAATATCATATTTTCATGACATTTTGACAAGCTGCGCATTGGTTGCGCTTCCAATCTCTTGCCAAGATTGAACAGCTGTTGACAGCAACACCCATGCACTTCTGCCCTTAGCCATATTCTTTCCGACATGGCCAGTATTCTCTGGCGTCAGTTCATTGTTTTATTCTGGAAAAACTGGATAATCTTGTCCAAACATCCACTCGTACGTTTTGCCGAACGTCCACGCCAGTTAACATCCCCAGCTCATCGAACAACATTTAGCTCAATTTTCTACGTTGTTTTTTACTCCCGGTTGGATATGGAATATTCCTGGCTGTTGCTCAGATATTTCTCCTCAAACCGAACAACGTAAGTCTATTTAGGAGTCCTTTGAATGTACCCCAGTCTCAGCCTTTAGTATGGACTTGGGACTCCTGCTCCAATCCAATCCTTAAGTGATCTCTTTGACGGGTCTATTCCCCTTATATGGGCTGATGGTACCACCCAAAAAACTTCGCCATCTCCTACGGACATAATCTCTCGATTAACGGCGGGGTTCTCGGCGGACCAACTGGGCAGCATACGAAAGCTGACCAATCCCAATGACATCCCCGAACAATGTCCCCAGAACTTTAACCTGTTCTCTGAATGCTACGCTGCTGTGGCATTTTATGATGCTGTTCCGGGAACTCGCTCTGTGAACTATACGATTTTGGCCGATGGTGGCCTCGCCTATGTAAACGTGGAGGATCATACAAGCGACTATGAGAAAAGAATAATGCCTTTGCAATGGGCCCTGGATAAAGTCTGTTGTGTGCTATATTGTAACATCTCTAACTGACCTACTTTGACAGGCAATCATTGAGCTCTCGACCTCTCAAACCGTTTCGACTCCTCAAGAGCTTCCATTCACTCAAGATACAAACGAAGATCAAGACAACCGTATCAGGACTAGTTTCATTCGTGGCATTCGGGAACTCCTTGTCCTAGCATTGTAAGGATTTTCCTTGTGGCTTTGCATTATATATCCCTTAAAACTATTAGTTTTGTCAATTTTGTAGGGATTTCATACCAGCTTCCGGGTAGCATCGCAGAAGAACGGTCGACCCTTTTGACATCTCACATGAAAGCAATGGGTTTGAGAGAGATTGCTAGAGTCGTGTATGTCCCTCTTCCTTACCATACTCACAACCTCTCATGGTTGTAGATCATGGCACCTCTCGATCTCTCTCGCTTATCTTCCAGCTTGGATTATCGTTGGACTCACTTGGCACTATCGCATTTGGACGCTTTCTTCTGCAGGTCTTATTCTGGGAATTCACATCCTCTTGGGTTTTTCATTGGCCAGCTATGCCATGTTTGTCTGTGTTCCCTTTAGCTCTCGCAGCCCTCAACTATCTGCCGTTGTCTCCACGTTTATCACCATCCTGCTTTCTATCGTCGCCATCGTCTTCAAGAGCGCTGGAAACGTAGCTGCTTTCATCTTCACTCTCATTTTTCCCCCGGGCTATTATGTCTTCGTAACAAGAGCTTTGGCCGGGTGGGAAAATCATCTTCTAGCTCCAAAAATATCGTCGCCAGATCCCGACTCCTCTCTTAGGGTTCTCCCATTAATGATAGCAGCCCTAGTTCGTTTCTTTCTTCTTCAAAATCTCAATGGTGCTTAGGTGTATTCCCGTAGATTGGCATATTTTTGTGGCCATGGCTTGCTGTGCTGCTTGAACGCCGTCTCTACGATGCCCACTATGCAACCAAAGGCCCATCTTGGATCCGGCGCATTTTTAGGAGAAGTACAAAGTCATCACCCATTCTACCAGACAGCGTACCTTTAGACACAGCTATCTCCATCCAATCTCTCAAAAAGACATTTAATACTTCCTCGCTGTGGAAAAGGAATCAGAAGGTTACCGCCATAGGCGACCTTACTCTCAACATTCCTCGAGGGGGCATTTTCGTTCTCCTCGGATCGAATGGCAGCGGCAAGAGTACAATCATGAGCCTCCTTGCTGGGATACTTTCGCCAACAAGCGGTGATATAGTCTTCATCGACTCTACAGGAACTCGTCGTTTCAGCAAAGATGTTAACAGGAACGGCAGTATCGGGCTTGTACCACAGAAGAATGTCCTCATTCCAGAGCTGACCTGCTTACAAACTTTGAAGGTGTGGCGGGCCATCAAGAGCTATGGATATGGAAAGGAAGCGAATGAGGATCTGGAGCAGCTGTTGAAGGATTGCGACCTTGAATCGAAGATCAACGAGAACTCTGGTTTATTATCTGGCGGACAAAAGAGGAAGTTACAATTGGCGATTGGGCTTGTTGGTGGCTCTGACAGTGAGTATGGGGGAAAGTTTATCGGATTGTGGTTCCTCATAGGTTCACAGTTCTCCTTGTCGATGAGTGCACATCCGGTGTGGATCCCCTCTCTCGGCGAGCGTTATGGCGCACTTTGACTTCAGTCCGTGACCGGACCATCATCTTCACAACACATTTTCTCGACGAGGCAGACTTACTTGCGGACAATATAGCCGTCCTCGCTGCCCCTGGAAACTTGGTCGCTGAAGGTACACCGATTGCTCTCAAACGCGACCTTGGACAAGGTTATTCTGTTGTCGTCTCCTTCCAAGAAGGACAATTGGACAAAGTTGCTTGTACGTCTGCGCTCCGTGATATCATCCATCAAGATGCCCCGGATGTCGACGTAATCGATCTCGGACTCCAAGTCACCTACAAACTCAATTCCAAGGATCATCATGTTGTTCGCAATGTCTTGGAGAACATCGAATCTCACAAGCAATCACTCTGTGTCTCGTCTTACGACATTTCTGGGAGTACTATTGAGGGCATCTTTCTCGATTTGATGATAACACATGACCATCCGGACCAAGTTGAAAAAGACCCTGGGACTGAGACCTCTATTCCCACCGAGGAGACCAGAAGTGATGTGGCATCGCTGCCCAGGGGCCAAAAAGCTACTCCTTTTCAGCAAGCAATTACTATATTCTACAAGCGGCTCTTGATTTTTCGCAGAAGCTGGCTTTCACCCCTCCTCGCTGTCCTCATTGCGGTGTTTGGATCAACCGTACCGATCGTTTTCCTCGATAACAATGTACAGACTTGTGTTCGAAAATTTCGGACTTCTCCTACCATACCTTTGTACCTTCCATCGTACGCTTTGTACAACGGATTCGAGAGTGACCCCGAAGCGGTCGTCGAGGTTTCGCCACCTGGAATCCTAGACACATTACCGAACGTAACGAGTGTAGTGCGGTCTTCCAATTTGGCCGACAAACAGACCTTCATGGATACCATTGATCACATTTACAGAAATTTATCGTTCGGCGGTCTGTCCTATGATTCTCAGTCAAACCAAGTGTTGTTTGCTTGGGAAGCTGTACCTCCTGGGACAAACGGTCTTGCTGCCTTGAATTTGGCATCGAATATGGTGTATCATGGAGCGTTGAACGCGAGTGCTAATGCAGCTGGCTCCAGCGCGGTAACAATTCAAGCTGACTTCCAAGTCTTCCCGCCAGTTAGTGCCCAGACTTTGCGCGCGCTGAAATGGGTAGTCTTTTTTGGTGCTACATTTGTCAGTATTCCACTTTTTAAGGTTATTTTTTTCAGTACTAAACCTTATTTAAGGCCGTCTATCCTGCTTTTTTCTCGCTCTATGTATCTGAAGAGCGAAAGATTACACTCGTACAGGCGATGCAATTTTCAAATGGCCTTTCTAACCCTGTTGGGCTGTGGCTTGGTCATCTTGCGTTTGACACGGTCTTCACTGTCTTTTCTGCGACGGCGATCACAATCGTTTTACAGGTTGCTTCCGATCAGTTCCATGGCCTTGGCTTGCTGGTTCGTAAGTTTACCTTGGCAGGCATCCATTTCTCTCATTGCTTTTCAGTGGCTTGTGATGGTTCTTTATGGCATTACAGCGACCTTGTGGGCATATTGTATAACACTCATAACAAGCACACCATTGGCAGCATTTGCAACGACTGCTGGTGTCCAAGTTATCTTATTTTTGGTCTGTATTTTTGTCTGGGACTCATGCAAACTTAACTAAGTCAAGTTTCAGCTTTATATCTCGGGCTATCTCCTCACATTAACCTATGCGAAGACTTCAGAAGCATCACATATCCTGGACCTCATACACTGGACCATGTCAATTCTCAGTCCGGTCTGCAGCTTACTCAGAGCAGCATTTGTTTCTGTCAATTTGTTCAGTCTCCTTTGCGATGGCTCTTCCGAAGTTACCAACGCGGATCTCTCTAACGTTCGAAGGTTTGTTGCCCCGCTTATGAAGAATTCGAAGAATTTGACTTTGTTTCAAGATTTGGTGGGCCCCTCATCTACCTCTTTATCTACCCCCTTATTCTCTTTGGAATCCTTGTCTGGGTGGACTCTGGCTCAGTCATTTTCTCCCGCATCAAACCCGCGGCAAAGGACCAAAGTTCTTCCATCCATGACAAGAGCGAGTCCAACTCCCAGCATTTACTTCAAGTCAGTGGGATCACCAAGCGCTTTGGGAAAAACACGGTCGTTGATAATGTGTCGCTGGATGTTTCGAAGGATATTACCATGGCCCTTTTAGGTCCTAATGGCGCGTAGGTGGTTCCGCATAAATTTATTACACTCCACTGATGATCATGCTCAAAGCGGAAAAACGACAACTTTCAATATCATACGTACGTTCTCATGTGAACTTTTCCGTAACAACTTGACTCTAGAGTAACACAGGTGGTGATATTCTTCCGGAAACCGGCAAAGTAATGATCAATGGATATTCGGTTGCACAACACCCTCAGAGTGCAAGTATTGGTCTCAACTAAAAAAAATTTACCTCCTAACGCTTTACCGGTCCCATTAGGCTCGGTTGTCCCTCGGGATCTGCCCACAGTTCACTCCAATCGAAAAGCAATTAACAGTCCGAGAGCACCTCCTCATCTACGGTCGACTGAAAGGTCTCAATGGCACAGACTTACGACGAAGCGTAAATGTTCTGCTCAAAGCTACAGGGTTAGATATCTACGCAGAGCGTTTAGCACGGAATTTAAGCGGAGGGAATCAACGCAAAGTTGCGCTGTGTGCTGCTATTATAGGTAAGTTAACGTCCTGTTTTATTTTTCCTTGGTCTCAGCAGCGGAACACAGGAAATCCCCCCGTTATTTTAATTGACGAGTTCTCGACTGGGATCGACGCTAGAATGCGACGTGAGATGTGGCAGACATTAAGGACAGTTGCACGAGGGAAAGCGATTGTAATCACCACGCGTTCGTACATTTGGGGCTTTTTTTTTATTGCGACACTTGTCACTGAACTTTCGCACTCGATAGATTCAATGGAAGAAGCCTCTGCTCTCGCCAACAAGGTGGCAATCATCGCGCGAAAGGTTTTAGGTCGGTCATATTATTTTCCCTTTGGGATGAACATGCTCATGCGTCTTTTTTTCTTGAAGCGGTCGGCACACCTGAGGAACTTACCTCTCGTTACCCATCATATGAAGTTCATTTTACATGTCGGACTCGAGAAGAGGTTCTACAGGCACGACAAATTATGGCTCGTATTCCGGGAGCTAAAATGGCTGACGACGTTGCTACTCGATTCGAAGTTCCGCTGACTCTGTCTTCTGGCGGAGAGACTGGAGAGCCGATGAATTTGTCTCGTCTCTTCATGGCATTAACGGAAGATGAGAGTGGGTCGTTGAGAGAATATACGGTAGAAAAAGTGGGACTCGAGAGCGTATTTTTGAAGGTCATCAGAGACAGCCAGGTCACCGAGGACCGCCCGAAAAGGAGATGGTGGTGGCCATGGTCGTAACAGATTCTGGACCTTCGGTATTTTCTGCCTGGTCACTATTTGGGATTTTGGACAATGATCTATAAACAGAAGGCGACACAAATTATATTTTTCTATACGGAATTACGCGAACGGGTTGCAAGAAGAGATGACAACAAAATGGATTATCGACAACGCATACTAGCTGGTGCTTAGTTGTCGTAGAGAGCTTGCAAAGCCACTGAACATCCCCTGATTTCCTCCCCCCATCTGCATACCATTATCGCTCACGCCCGGTGCTGAGGCTTGCGATTTTGATGAATTCTTATTATGAAGACCAGACAGACATGCTTCGCATCCAACGACGCGTCGCCGAACGAAGAGACTTGCTCCAACCACGAAGGGGCGACTCGGATACCAAAGGGGGACGTGAAGAGATTGGTGATCCAGCAAGAGAAGACACTTTGTGTGAGGATTGACCTGCAGAGGACCCTGTGGATTCTGGGCTAGTTGTTTCTCCCATAGGAGTTGTCGAGGGGAAGGTGTTGAAGTCGGGTTTCTCGGCACTTGTCGTATCACCCAGCATGTTGGTATCTAGGACATACCCAAGCACCTCCTGGGAAACGCGGGAGGATGATGTCGATGAGGAATGATCATCGTTATCCTCCGAATGGAAAGAGAAGCAAGAGGCTGAAGCAAGCACATAGGCTCTGTCGACGTATTGCGAACGGCTTTGCCAGGAAAAATCTGGTCCTAGACGGACACGTAGTTTCGCTGTTACAGCAAGGAATTCAGGGAGGCCATAGGAGGTGTCGAGACGCGCCTGTACTCGTTCGAGCCACTTGCGTACCAATCCTGGCTGACCCACCCAAGACCGCCAGACATCGAAGGTGATATTTTGAGAGTTTTCCACTGTCTGTATAGCGCGGAGCATCAAGAACAATGGCTGAGTGAAGCTTTTTCCGTCGTCGAAATCGTGAAAAGGGAATTTCACAATTTTTTGGTTTTCTGTCATCGCTTCCAAGTCCGTAGTCCATGCGTCATTGTATGATGGTAGAGCACATCCGTTTGAATTCATTTCGGCGTACCTCACGGCGTAAGATCGTCCTTCGTGCTGAAAAGGAAAATGAGCTAAGCCGTAGAGTACAAAGCGACAAACGTACGAGTAAAGGATGAAGACGACGAAGGACAGAATACCAGTCGATGGCAGGGTTGGTCTTGGTTTCCTCCCACAAATTAAGGAAGGTGAGGTACCCGTCGAGGGCATCGATTACACCCTGATCACATGTATAAATGATAACTTTTCGAGGAAAGCGGTTCATGCGTGCATGCACATAGCCAGATACTATTCGGTGGTCATGAAAAGGTCAATAAAGATGAGAGGAGACGATTCGCACAGAGTATTAGTAGGAGCCTACTATTGCTGCAGAACCAACCTCCTATCGCTCGATACAACTGGACCCTAGTTTGGTCCATCGTTTCGAGGTCTACGACATGAACGGCCTGAACATCGGTCCTTTCGCGTGTTATGGCACACCAAAGTTGCTTGAGGGTGAAGAGCCAAGCAAGGAAATGAGAGCGGGCAGCTTTGGGCACCCGAGACATGCTATCAGTGGATTTGGGAGAAGAAGTGAGAGATATTTCGGATAGAGAGCTTAAGCGAGTAGTTCCACCTATGACTCGTTTTGGTTTGTGTTCACGTACGGAGACGGTGTCTTCGTTGTCCAGAAAGGCGTCGGACGGGATGCTCAAGCTCAAATGAGCGCACCAATCTCGACACGCAAGACGATCTTCTTGGGAAGTGGTGAAAGAAATTGGTACAATTGGTTTATCGCGCCAATAGGTCTGCGCCTGGGCAAGGTCTCGGACCGACTGTTGGTCGAATTTTGGCAAACCACAGAAGAACGCGACATGATTTGGAGCATTCCAGGTCGCCATTGCTGCAACATCGTGGTGGAAATCGGAAAAGGGGGAAACTGTGGCGTCAAGGTTGTCAACATTCATGGGGGATTGGTCATGGTCCAACTTCAACATGCTGGTTGGTTGAAAGAACATTCAGCCTAATGCTGAAGCTTACATAGCAATTGGTGGAACAGGGGTTGTAGGAAGTTGATGGACCCCTGCCTCTTTCTTAAGTTTCACGGATAAGTGCTATGTACTTATTATTAAGAATGATATAACAAGTGTTGATCACAACAAGTCGTCAAGCAGCAGGGTAGACGAGTACGGAACAGCCGAAATTGCGTCGGTTGATTGCACACAACAACCAAAGGGGCTTCATTGACTGGCTCACATTCACGTCTGAAGCACTTTTATTAGGTAATGTATTAGGTTTAAAATTGCATGACAGACGATATAAGCTTTGGAAGCGTATTGAAAATCACTAGAGGCTCTCTACAGACAATTGTACAGATCGAATCAAAAAAGGATTGCAGTAGTAGACGAAGATATGGTTTGATTAATGTGGTGTTATGGTCGAGGCGAGACTAAAATCCTCTTTTGGTACCGCTTTCTCTCCATTGATATTTTTTTGCCATTCGCGTTCATGGATAAAGCCTATGGTTTTGACGTGGTCCTAACATGGAGGCTAGACATACCCCGCATCCAACGTCGCACAGTGGAATGAAGAGACTTGGTCCAGCGACGAGGCGGCGGTTGGGATATCGAAGGCAAGTTTGATGAGATAGGGTTAGAAACTGTTTCTCCTGTGGGTTCTGGAGATGAGGGAGCAGCGAAATCGGAATTTTCCATGTTCGATGTATCAGATAACGTGGTAGCATCGTGCACAGATCTTGAGGAGTGGTTGTCGTTGGCCGTATTCAAAGAGAGAATAGAGCTTGCATCATCGAACGAGTCCCAAGTGCTTTGGATGGATTGCCGACGGCATTGCCAGGAAAAGTCTGTCCCGAGGCGAATGCGAAGTTTGGCAGTTACAGACAAGAATTCAGGAAGACCAAGAGAGGTAACTAGACCTTGAACTTGTTTGAGCCACTGAAGCACCACTTCTGACTGGCCAACCCAAGACGACCATGTGTCGAAAGTAATACCCCGGGAGGTTTCTAATGTCTGAATGGCTCGGAGCATTAAAAACAGTGGGTTTGCGAAACATTTCGCGTCGTCGATGTCGTTGTACGGGAACTTCTTAGTTTTAAAGTCGTCAAAAGTCTCCTCGAGGTTGATGGTCCATGTATCGTTTTGAACTAATATTTGCATTCCAAATGCCTCGAGGTGAGCGTATCGAACGGAATAACAACGTCCTTCATGCTTCAAACGTAGTTGGTTAAACATTAGAGTGCGGAAAATGATAATCCATAAACGCACGAGAAAGGGATGAGCTTTACGGAGAACGGACAGCCAATCCACGGCAAGATTCGTAGGAGTTTTGTCCCACTCGTCGAGGAATGAGATATACTCTTCAAGGGCATCTACGACGTCCGTTTCACAAGGATAAATGATGATTTTCCTGCTAATGTTCATTCGCCAATGAATTTCGGGTGATACTAGTCGAAAATCATGACAAAGGGGAAACAGAGTTGGAGGAGAGAATTCGTACAGTGAATTTGGAGTAGTCGACTACTACTACCGAACCATCCTCCTATCGCTCGATACAGCTGGACCCTAGTTTGGTCTACTGTTTCCAGTTCCACGAGGTGAGTGGTCCGAAGCGCATCCCTTTCGCGGGATATGGCGCACCAGAGTTGCTTCTGTGTGAAGAGCCAAGGAAGTGAGTGGGACCGGATTGTCTCCCAAACGCTATCATCAGATTGAGCCAAATCAGTAGACGTGAAGGAGAGTGTTGACTGGGATGTTAGACGAAGAGTTTGGCCATCGCCAGTGTCGTTGGAGCGTTGTTCAATTATAGAGACGGGATTTTCCTGTCTGTAAAGATAGTAGCTGAAGCCGTCGATGGTCAGGTCCGTGGCAAAGCACCATCGTAGGCACTCCAGACGTTGTTCTCGAGAGGTCGTGAACGCAACAGCGATTTCTTCTTTCAAGTAGTCGCTCCAGTAAGGCTGGGTCGCTGCAAGGTCTCGAACGGACTGGCGTTCGTACGTTGGTAATAGTTGGAACTGACTTGAGTCATTCCAGTTCGCCATATCTGCGACCGTCTCGTGGGAATTGCACAAAGGCGGGACTGTAGCATTTTTGTTGTAATCGTCGATATCCAGGGCGGACGGGTCAATTTCCAACTTGGACATGGTTGTGGATTGAAAGAGTATTCAGCCTTACGCCGGAGGTTATAACTCATTAGCATAGGGGTCAGGGGAAGTGGAACATGGAGGTCTCAGTTACTAGGTTTTGACCTCTATCTTCTGAGACTCTCGGCCCTCAGCTTCCGGCTCGCGGTCAGACTCTGCTATTCAGTGTTACAACTGGACAAGTGCAACAAATTTTCATTATATAAGGATTGAGAACTTAGCTTGCCAGTGGAACTCCCATTTCCCCACCTCCCACACATAGTGCCTTTGTCTTGAACCTGCTGGTCGGTTACGCTCACCTCATATCTCCGATGCGAAATTTATTAGAGATGTGTAGGTTCGTGCCAGTGCGCCCCCCCCCCCTCCCCTTCTTACGCCAGCCAATTCTAACAGATTTGGAAGGCTGCTCGACCTTGCAATTAGTGAGCTTTGTGAACCAGGAGATTCCCTGAAGGACGCCTGCCTATTTGATCTTTATTTTCCATGCACTGTATTGTCTCACTAACATGGTGGGTCTGCCTATAAACCTTGTCAAACTTCCCGTAAGCTTCCTGGTTATTTATCTCAAATTCTAAGTTCTCCAATCAACGCAAGTTGCGTGTTTCGAACACCCTTTCTATTTAGGGTACAGGAATTGTATGGGTAAAGGAGTAGCATTGTGTTTGGTGGAGCCTGGGGGCCAGAACATGACAAAATTAATACTCTAGTCACTTATTTAACCCATTCTCTTGTATAAAATTGATTGTGCCATAGGGTACATCATACTTCAATCCTTTTGTTTTGGTTGATAAACCGCGCTCTGTCATTCCCCATCACGATGGGCAGCATCAATTCCTATTTCGACTTCATTTCCTACTGCCACGACGTTCCTTTACCTTGACTCCGGTGGTCCAGATGCCGTCTGCTTCAGACAAGGCTTTGCGTCAGCGCAAAAAAGCTGCCAAATCAGAGACAGAAGAACCTCCAAAGAAACCTAAAGTTCGTTGGCAACCTGACGCGGTTTAAACGAATTTGCCTCTCAATATATGATAGATTCCAAGGAAGAAGAAGGCCAGCACAACTACTTCAGGAGGCTTACAATATGCTGCTGCTTTCTTCCTCGTATTCGCTATCCTTTTCTTCCGAGCATGTTTCTTTCCATCGGGGTCATTCCAGGGAACTGACCTGAGACTAGGACACTTTACTCGACTATATCAAATTATCTCTCCGACTTTTATGGGGACTATTAGTTTTCTATTTCAATGAGTTTTCTGGTGCTAATGAGGTCGAGCTGAAAGAGAAGTTGAGACGATATCCTCAAAGAGAGGTCGACTTCAGTGCAGATGTGGCAAAGCGGGACGAGGTAGTGAAAGCATTCAAGGTGTGTGTGTACTTCATTCATTTCAATTATGCAATAAATTAACCATTTATATTTTTAGGGCGCGTGGTTATCCTATGGTATGCCCTTTCTCACTTCTCTTAGGGAGAGACCAAAAAATAAATGGATTACATGTTTTAGAGCGAAATGCTATGGGAGCCGACGAATTCCATCCTATAAGTCAGGAGGGCACGAATCTTACTACTGGCGGAGGAATTGGATACACTATTATCGATGCTATCGACACAATGAAGATTATGGGTTTGGAGCCAGAGTTCCAACGAGCCAGAAAATGGGTCGAAGAGAAGTTGGACTTCAACCAAGATGGAAACTACAGCACCTTCGAGGTTTGTCGTTTTGATTAACTATTTCTCGAATAGACTCTGATTGATATCGTGTTCAGTGTACTATTCGTGTACTTGGTGGTCTGCTATCTACCTACCACTTGAACGGAAACGACCAACTCTTCCTTGACAAGGCGATCGAACTTGCTGACCGTCTGCTACCCGCATTTGAGACGCAATCTAGTGACTTTTTTCGACTGCATTCATGTACTTCCCATGCTGATCAATCTTCTGTAGGCTACCCAACCAACAATGTGAACCTCGCCAAAAGACATGCAGTCGACAACGCAGAGATTCCAGGGACAATTAGTACTGCGGAGGCAACATCAATTCAACTAGAATTCAAATACCTCAGCCACTTGACTGGGAACGCTGTGTACTGGAGTCGGGCTGAGCAGATTATGTGGCAGGTGAGAGAGAATACGATGGAGCATGGGCTGGCAAGCGTGTACTTGAGGTGCGCTCCTGCCTTTCTCGGAGTGTTGGTGAAACTCTAAGACCTCGAGCTAGCTATGTCACCGGGGAGTTTTTACCGTCCACTATCCGACTTGGATCAAGAGCAGATAGTCATTGGGAATATTTACTGTGAGTTGTTATTTCGTGCAAGGGCGGTCGGTACAAGTGCAACTGACTCTCGTTTTAAGCAAACAATATTTACAGACCGTGTGTTCTCTCTTATGTAGACGGTGGTTTATAACGAAGCTAACATTTCCCAACAGAACATGAAAGAAGGAGTGTACAAAATAGTAAGCCTTTTTCTCAGGCGTGTTTCGACAGCCCATTCATATTCGTTTTAGATGTACGAGAATGCAATGAATGCCATCCATAACACGCTCGTTACAAGGTCAACGCGTGCACAAATGACCTACATTGCTGAAATCTCACCTCATGATGAACTGTACGCAACGCAATGTTCGAATTGGCACTTCCGCTCACCGACGTACTAACAGAAAATGGCTGAAACAACCCCGTCAAGAGCATCTGGTCTGCTTCTTTGGTGGAAACCTCATGCTTGGTGCGGTCACATCCGGCAAATCGCCCAATATCGCATCCGTTTCTGTTCCACCCCGTCCAGAGCGAGCTAACTGAGCAGGGTGAACGAGATTGGTTGACTGGACTCGAACTTGTCAGGACCTGCGTGCGGACC
>JAJTUO010000257.1:0-28569 GCA_021399455.1 Flagelloscypha sp. PMI_526 | reverse complement strand
TTGAGCATCATATGAACCCACAGTAAATAGAAAATCTTACGCAATGTAGAATTGAGCTATTAAAATTCAGATAAAGCGTAGGAAGAACTGGAACTGGCGTACCGCCTCCATAGCTTGAAGCGGAGTGCAATGCAATGTTCTCGACACGAACTTCAAGTCGATTAGCTAATGGTGCATTCTTGCAGTAGCACGACATCGTACCAAGATATTGACCGTTGGGAAGGTTCTTGGGGAGCGTGAAGTCGACACTGGCCAGACCGTTGGAAGGGAAGTTTATCGAGTTACCGCCATCCGTTGTTGCTGTAATCTGTGTAAAGCTTGAGTTAAGGTCCAGCAAATCGTTTAGAACAGTCATGCCTGGTACACCACTTGAACCTAGCAGATTGAATTGTAAGCGGAACCTTCAGATGGATCATTCCCGACGCACCAAACTGCTCATCTCCTGCCGAACGTGGTGGCATTTTCCATTGCGTGCTTTGGCCTATGTAAAACTTGTGAGTATTGAGGGACATGACTCTGTGGAGATGTAGCGACAAACCATGTACACGTTGGTACCTGCAATTTGGTATGAAATTTATTGTCAAAAACATTGAAATAGACGAGTACTCACACTTGGATGAGTATATTGTTCACTCAGTAACAATACCTAAACGTTAGCCCTATGAGATTTCGTCCGCAACTATGAAAGAGCTTGTTGGACCTAGAGACAACCTGCGGCGACCGAGACGGTAGCAGCAGTAGCCTGGGTTTCGCTAGTGTAGCATCTGAAATCGGCACTCTTCACATCAGTCACCTAAGAGGGTGGGTCAATGCACGAGGCAGACGACTAGATGAAAACAAAATTGCTCACTGGGTTACGACTGTTATAATTGTTAGTTTTGCGAGTATTGACCCAGGCGCCGGTTGTAGTACCGCCCACTTTCAGGGAAGGAAAAGTATCTGACACGAATTCCATGAGCTGCGAGGAAGCGAGAGAGATGGTAGACTAACAGTGCGCGGATACTTGCGTTACGACAAGGGCTAACAGCGGCAAGCCAAGAACCTTCATGATGCCAAGGTGTGGTACAAGAGAAAAAAAAGACCTGTCTTATAAAGGAAACAGAAAAACGGGGAAACATATCCCGATAAACAATCGAGACTTATCCCTTGGATGTTAGAGAAGGTGTCAATGTGGGGAAACAGACAAATTGGCTAAGATATCCACCCTGTGACACTTGACAATGAATAGTGGTGAAAGTGAGCTATATGGACTTCGACCTATGGGTGACAAAGATATTTGAATGAGCGACCACGCCGTGGCCCCCATGTTGTTATCAGAGCCAATCCATTGTAGAAGGTCTAGATCGGGGATTCGGAACTGATACCCAGTCGAGACATTAATTTGAGACAACCGTTCTCCCCGACGTAGCTCATATTATGAAGGATGAGCTCATATAAATAACCGAAGGCCAAAGCCATCGTCAAAGCAGGAGGCAAACTTTGCGCAAGACTTAGTCATAAAGTTACTATGAAACAATCGTTAACTAAACAAGGGAGCAGTGTGTGACAACACTGGCCCAACGACTTGGAGTTCGAGAGTGACGGAAGTAAGAGGCAACTTGTATTTGAATGCCCAAGCAGTCAAGTGACACCATGTTTTTGGGCTACACCAAAACCATGAGGCTACAAATGAACAGAAAAATGGCTATGATCCAGTTACATTATTCTAAATTCCGTTCAGGTAAATCTTTATTCCGTTGCCGCTGTTTTCTCGGCAGAGAGTAGCTTCAGCTGTAATCGTTTTGATCGCGTTTTGTACTTTGCAGCTTCCGCGACTGCTTCATTCTTTTCCTTTTCCAGTGTGTTCAGCCTGCCAGAATTTAATCGTTCAGACATAAGACGTTCCTGTTTCAGCCTGGCAATCTCGCCAGCCACTCTCGAATACCGTTCCTGCTCTTCCTGAATCCTTTGCCCTTGCATTTTGAGCTCATGAGCCAAGGAAGCCTCTTTCGACACCATCTCGTCACGAAGTCTTAAGACAGTCTTAAGCTCGTCCCTTGTGCGCTCGAGTTCGCTCGTTGTAGCTTCGTGTGTATGACGCAGAGACTGATGGCTCTTGTGAAGCTGAGAATGCATAGTTTTACGATCTGAGTCAACGCGGCGAAGTTCAGCAAGCTCTTCATTGAGCTGTCGAACTTTGGTCGACTGGGCAGTGAGCTCTGCTGCGTGAGTGCGCGTCTGCTGGGTATGTGACTGGTTTTGGATGTCGAGCTGCATAGCTAGGCTTTCGCTTTTCGATCGGAAAGCTTCGAGGGTCTGCTCAAGATCAGCCTTCTCATTTGATACTGAAGATTGAGGTAAGTGACTGATCCGTACAGGAATATGTAAGAGAGTGAGAGAGAGTCGGGCTAACCTCGTTCTGCTTC
This sequence comes from Flagelloscypha sp. PMI_526, assembly GCA_021399455.1. Taxonomy (NCBI): domain Eukaryota; kingdom Fungi; phylum Basidiomycota; class Agaricomycetes; order Agaricales; family Niaceae; genus Flagelloscypha; species Flagelloscypha sp. PMI_526. Next base: position 26,164 of record JAJTUO010000257.1, on the reverse strand, counting down.
CTTCCGCTCAATATAATGTCTCTCTGCCTTGGACTGCGCCACTCTCAGAATAGATTCCCTCTCTTTCTTGGAGATCTCAATTTCTTTCTCCAGTCGCTCGACGGTAGCGGTTTGATCTGCTAGCTGTTTCTCAAGCGAATCGTTCTCGTCGAGAAGTCTTTCCCTCGCTGCTTCTGATTCCATGTATGCAGTGAATTCTAAAGCCTGCTCCTCTTTGAGTTTCTTGTACCTCTGCTCTGCGCGCTTCCGTGCAGCTAGCGAGTCAGACTCGGACTGGCGAAGTCCCGATGTCGCGGCCTCAAGTTGTTTTGTGAGGGTATCGTTCTGCTTGGATGCTTGGACGAGTTCGTCTCTTAAACGAGACATTTCAGCTACATGAACGCTGACCGTCTTCTCGCGGTCCTCCAGGGAAGCTTCGACTTGGTCTCTTAGCGAGCTCACATTTTCTCGCAGGGTTCTTGAAGTTCTGATTGCCTCGTCACGTTCTTTGCGTAAGTCCTCGAGAACAGCACGTAAAGACTCTGCGTCCTCGCGGGAAGCCTGGGCCTGAGAGAGCAGTTTGTTGAGTTCCGACTGGCGAGTGAAATGAATCGCTTCGTCGTCAGAGTCATCGTCGAGTTCAAGCTCACTGGCACTAGTATCCTCATCAGACGGTGCAGAGAGTTCCTCAAATTCTGAGTCGGTGTCCAAGCCGCGGCCTGAGGATGCAAGCGAGGATGATGGAGGATAGCTCATGGTATCCCGTGCAGGCCTAGGAAGAGGAGTTGACTAGTCGAACAAACTTAAGCCCAATGAAGAGATGTTGTCATAAAACGGCTTACTCGAGCACTACGTATTTTGCCAGACATGGCAAAAGGGCGTCCCTTGCATGTGGTGGTTGTGGAGAAAGAGAGGTTTAAATTAGGCGCTTCAGAGACCCTGGGCAGAACAAGCCAGGAATGGCGGTTATGAGTTTGTTAAGAATATATTTTATCATGCTGAAATGATCTAGTTGTCCTACAAGAAAAGTTTTATGTCTGGAGCAACTAAGAAACCCGGTTCGCCTACCCACAAAATCCCTGCTAAGAATTTTAACGATGTCTATCCCACCACCACAGCATTCCTAAGACTAATGTGGATGTCTAACCGTAACATTTTGTCTGCCTATGTGAATATACGGCGACTTTTCGACTCAATCCCAAGGTAACGAGAGTCTACGCCTCGGCTTCAGGTTCCACCCCAATTGACAGGACGTCCGTCGCCTTAGGACTTGCCAATCGTACGCGTATACAAAATGAGAGAAGACGAGGTGGCTTTGAAGGTAGATAAGTGCAGTGACATAAATTTTAGATCATGTTAAGATAATACTATGCAATATCCAGAGTCCTTTGAGCTTGAGCAAATACATATAGCATCAGTCTTCTGCAGTTTTGAGCGTTCCAACGAAATACGAGGGAATCACCAGCCTTACTTCATCCGCAAACCAATAGCTTCGTTTCTCACCCATCTTCTCTTTCAATTCCACCCATCTACTGTCAATTCCCAATCCTTCCACCATAAATTCTGCAGCTTTTGAATCTACGAGAACTGTAATGTCGTCTTTGTATGGATTGTATCCGTCGCCATGTTCTAGGAAGGTCCAATTGCTGACACCTTGTTGTTCAATCTTTGGACTATCTGATGTGACGTCCAACCATGGTGACAGACAGGCGCGGTGAAACTGAGAAGTCCAGGCCGACACCTCATCTAAGCATGTCAAGGAGTTTGAAGGTGGCGGCGAAATAGAGGTGATACGTTTCCACGAAGATTCCACGATGCCTTTGTCGAAAGCAGACGCAAAGGACAAAGGATACGTTGACTGTTTTACTCTCAAGGGTGCCACACTATGAAGTGGCGGAGGGTCGCCCCAGTCGTCGGAAATCTCTCCCCATGTAGCATTATTGGACTCCGTAGCGCCCCAGACAGAGGAAGATGCCCAGTTATCGTTCCCGCTACTTGGACCCCCTGCATTCCAGTCAGCACCCCCCCAGCCATCGTCCTGTCTAGTCGCCTCCACATCAGGCTGAAGGTTTTCTTCAACGACGTCCATGGATGTATCAGGAGTTCCCCATGCCGCATTTCTCTCCATAAAACACGCTCGACCCGCTTCGCTCCATCCCTTGCTGATGGTAACGCTAACGCGCATCGTTGCAGGAAGCTCTTTTGAAGCCTTTTTGGCAACATCGAGCGCGTCGCGCAGACCAGGTGAGTCACGGACAACATTGGTTCCAATGAACCACGATATCACATAATGCACGATTAAAGGAGCGTTTCTGAGATGCTGTTCCGCACTAAGGGTTAAGAGTGTCGATTCGTAAGAAAAGAACGACAACAAAGAAAACATACAAAAGCAGGCCGCGTCGATACATATGAGAGCTCAAAAATTCCTGCACAATCACTTTGGGATCTCGGAGAAAACGCTGGATGGGCGTTTCTACGAGCTTAGGGGCCTTATATTCTGAATCAGAAGTATATTCGAAAGACGCAGAGGGTGTTCCACTCCATGCGACAGGGATATCTTGATCTTCGTCGTTGTCGTTGTCGCTCTCTTCCATGTCAGACATAGGATCGCTGTCTTCATCGGTGTCATTTATTAGTTTACCTGCCTGAGTCGACACGAGACCAACATATTTCTTGAACTAAACGCAAGTAAAAGTGAGAGTGAGCTCACTCAATTGAAAGAAAGCCGGATTCTTACTTCATCCCATCGTGCACGAACCTTGAGCTCCGGGGGCGGCCATTTCCTTCGGAGCGATTACCTATTACTACAAATCCGAGGGCAGTAACAAAGGCAGCTTACATAGAATTTTCAAAGGTCTCGGCGGCTTTCTTCAGGCGATCACTGGGGTCGCTGAGGGTGAGTTGAGTAAGACAGCTGATGTGTTGTGTCCGGGGACCTTAGAAACATACGAGAATTTAGCAACCAGAACCTTTGCGCTGAGTTGTTTCTTGAGTTCCATTGCATCCCAGACTTCGTTCCATTCGGGGACCTTGCCGGGGACTGAGGCCACCACCGGCTTCCCAGGAGATTGAATATCAATTGTAGGAGTGTTTGTCTCATCCATCTCTTGGCCAGTGGAGTTGGAACTAACATAGAAACGAATATGCTGACGAGACTGAAATGATTTCAGGTGGACAGGCTTCTCAGGAAACGGAGGAAACTCGAGGAACTCTTTTCCAGCCGCGGCCATGGTGGTCGTACAACAAAGTGAGAATCTTGAAGCGCGGGCTCTTGAATGATCTGTTATACTAGCCTTGCATTTAACCTTTCCTATTGACTGTCGTGCCAACGAAGAATGGTTCTTGACACATGCAGATATTTAAGCTTCTCTTCAGCGATGAGGAGGGATGACGCTAAATCCAAACATCTTAAGCTTCAGCTCTGAGGCTACGTCGACGAAGAAATATCCTTTCCTTGGAATAAACATAAGAACGGAATGTTGTTCAGAACATTCAATGTCCTTCTCAGATTCAAATGCCTCTTGACTCGCGTTGTGACTTCACCACGTGGATAGTGTCACGCATAAATAGTATCGCCAAGATGGCGAACACAAGTTCCTTTGTTCCTCCGAACACCGCTAAAAAATCCACCATGCATTCCCTTCATACGCTCCTCGCTTTTGCTATTCTTTTCTGTGCAAGCGTCTTCGCCTGTGAAGGAGAATGTATCGTTCAGGTCACTCAAGCCTTTCTTTCGAACTACACTCTCCCGATCCACCAAGCTCTGGCAAATCTAGTACGAAGACCAATTCTTTATTCACTATTATGTTCTCTGACGATCCTCCTGAAGGGCGATCAAATCTCCGACATGGTTCGCAAATCTGCGAGTCAGAACTCGGAGGTCAAGCTCGCCTTGCCAGAACACAGTATCGCCTACTTCGAACCCGTTTTAACGGAATATAAGAAGACTTCTTTCGAGTCAATGAAAACAGCGATCTTTCCTTCATACTTTCATGGTGTGTCTCTCTGTCTCCTCCGACTCCCCCACACATCGAAACCTTTTGTAGGCAAATGCCAACAAAACGGCGTTAACCCACCTGGCTGCCCCAACCCTAACTGTCCTGTCGTTTGTGGAACCTCAGGTTCCATGGTCCACTTTTATCCTAAGCTTCTTTCCATTACATTCGAAGATACCTCCCGGCTTCTAACGTCGCTCCTCGCGCCATCCTCATTCAAGTACAAGCAAGTTGAGAAACTCGTCGCCAAAGCAGCGGGTTCTGAAGATTATTCCTCATTAAGTCCTCGTCTCAAAGATTTGAGAGAAATTGTGGACCAGTTTGAAGACCAGTTAGAAGATGAATGTGGGGGAGTAGATCGTGATTCGTGTAGTTGGGAGAGCGACATGAAGGAGTTCATGTTGACCTTCCCCTAACACCGTTTTTTCAATCCAGCTTTGCAAGTACCTTTCTCGTCTTTTTCTTTCGTTTCATGTACAGTCTATGTTGTGTTTTCATGAACCCTAAATGCATGCTGTTACTATAACTGAATACAAGACCTATGTCATTAAGTGGCCGGACGGGCATCACGAATTCGAAAGTCCCAATAACTAGTGGAAGAGATGAGGCTAACAAATTGAGGCTCATTGAAGTGACGGAGACTGACTTCTTTCGAACTTTGTCCAAATCGTTTCCTAAATTCTTCCATATCTAAAGGAGTATGTCATTAGCTTGGCATGAGGACGGAAGAAGAAGATTTAATATTTACTTCAATAGCTTTCAGTATATTTGCCCCACCTTCCTGCTCTAGAATATCAGCAAGGAACTCTACTGCTGGAATAGCCGGAAGATGTGAGCCACGCTGTGGACCGGGATTAGAGACGTCCAAAACATCATCATCTGACCCTTCGTATCTGTTAACAGTATACAACTCGACAAACTCCTTGAGAGAATTGTATGGGGTTCCGGTGCGATCAAGCACTCCACGCAGGTAATTCCACGATGAGGCATTGTTGGGAGCGACGGAGATCATCTCTTTCGTATACCTGACGAAAAATATTTTCAGCATCCAAAGAATGATCGAAGTAATGGGCTCACTGAATCTCTCTCTTCACCACATCCTCTGGGATCTCCTTCTTTTCTCGGAAGACAACAAAGAATCGATGATGCCAGGCCGAGTTATTCCTGATATCCTCTCTTACCATCTTCTCCGCAAATGCCAATTCTCCGTCCCACAGTACATCCTTGCCTTCACAGTCCTCCTCGGGTCGATCGAAATAGCTAAGCAACCATTGCCGGTAGGACCAAGTATGATAGTTTTTCGTATCTTGTTCCAGAACAACAGAGATAAAATCGAGCTCAGCAAGAGGCTTGCGAAGAGCTGTCACAAGCAGTCGACGGTGATGCCAAACTTGGTATGTCTTAAGGTACTTGGCGGCGAGCTCGTCCATGAGCTTGAGTTCAACGTCAAGAGGCGAGTTGATGGCGTTTAGAGTCTGCCATCGGTATTGCCTGCGGTTGGATTAAAATCCGCAACAAAACAGCCGAGAAAGAGAAACCGACCAAGCAGTGTAATGCCCAGGATTTTGCCGAATAATGAACTCAGTCAGCTCGAGAACTCGATGACTTTTCTCCTGCGACTGAACAATCGCACGGAGATACCCTGAAGCGTCCTTATCTAGTCCTTTGAGTCAGGGTTGACAGAGTTATGCAAGGAGAACAAGAGAGAGGGATGCAGACAAGGTTCGCTATAAAAGATTGGGACAAGCGGCGTTACTCCTTCGTATTGCTCAAGTGGCTGAACATCGGCCCAGTCGTCACGCTGGGAATACAGTTTCACACTGGAATCATCCGACATAAGGAAGGTGATGGTCGAGTGCAAGCTTAAAACAATAAAGTGTCACACGATAATCACGCTTCAGTCACAGACCAAACCACGACACATACATTCAAAAACAAGGAAACACATAGGGCAGTGTATCTATAATATGGCATCGACAACTACGAGAGAGAGTACGGGTTTACAGAAATAAGCCGGGGTAAACAAGAACAAACCTTTCTTAGGCCGCTGGTGCGGGAGCTGCAGCAGCAGGAGCGGCGGGCTGATTGGTCCAGTCCTTCACGAGGATAAGTAATGGCTCACTCCTAGCAAAATAAAAATACGAACCTCCATCTCAGCGTCGAGGTCAGCCTCGGTTTTTTTAGGACGAGGGGCGCGATTGCGGCCTCCACCACGTCCTCCTCGTCGTCCGCCACGCCCACTACCCCTAAAAATCAAAATTCAGTCTTCATTGCCTAAAGATCTCCTGCGAATGTGAACCGACCTGGTCGAAGCAGGGTTGGCTTGTTGTTGAGCCTGCTGGGGAGCAGGCGCAACGCGGGCTGCCAGCGACTGCGGACGCGAAGGATCCATGACAATTTCAATCTTCATGGCACGTTCTGGTTATGTTGCAAAAGTTGGAAAGGAGGAAGGAGGAGAGTATGATCAGTTGACGGTTCTTGAGCAGAGAGAACAGAAAATCGAAGACATGTTCCAGACGCAGGCGAAATTCCAAATGTTACACAGAACCGTTGCCTGAGGGAGTCGCGTTGACGGGAGCCCCAAATTCGCTCTACAAAGTGTCAGCTCATCGCTGGTTGGCCACTGCGCCCTTCAACCATATAAACACTGGATGGCGCCAGCTCCCCAAGACGTCCGTTCCAGCATTCATGCGACAGAAGCGTTTTAAGCACAAGGACAAACATCACGCAAGGCAGTCATACAACTTTTGAAGCAAGGTTGATCAGACCCTGCCCAAGGAGACATGCACATGCTGACGGACAAGCTGGGCTCTTGCCTTCACGTAGCGAGTCTTATCCTGGTATCAAGTACCAAAGTGTGCAACGCAGGGCTCCTCTAAGCAACGGAACAGGCAACTAATCCTGTGCAACCTTGAAAGGACGGAAGCGTAGCCGGATTTGGGCAAGAAAGCCAAAAGGATGGGAACGGGGTGGGTACAAGTCAGAGGAGAGGCGATACTAACTGCCATCGATGAGTCTGTTGTTATAAGCTTCGAAGGCCTTTGAAGCATCACCCTTGCGCTGGAAGGTGATGCTAGCAATGCCCTTTGAGCGCCCGTTGGCGTCGTGGTTGAGGTTGACCTCACGGAGAGGTCCAACAGTCTGAGAGAAGAGCTCCTGAAAAAAAATTAAGCTTTCGGGTAAAAGTAAAGGAAACAGCATAGCGCATACCTTGATTTGAGGCTCAGTCACGTCTTGAGGTAGATTGGAGACAATGATCTTTGTTGAGGAAGCGGTAGGAGCAGGAGTGGTGGCAGCGGCAGCCTGCTGAGCCTTTGCCTTGACTGCTGGAGAAGGCGTTGCTTTGTTGCCGAGAACAGACGCACGAGCAGCGCCGCCTGCACTGCGGCGACCTTTGCGGGTGTTCTTTGGGCGAGCGGCAATGATCTTTTTCAGCATTGTCAGTCAGATAAAAAGCAGCGTAAAAAGACAGTTCGCACCTCGTCGAGGCTCTGGTCCATGGCGCTCATGTTGAAATGTGTGTAAAAGAAAGCTGTGGTGGTGGTGGTCGAGGTGTGAGGTTGGTGTGGGCGCCTTGTACAGCTCCCGTTCCGCTTTCTGTCTGACTCCATCACTTCCCGAATTGGTGCTCATTTATCTGTCTCAACATGTCTCGAGGTGGACGTGGTGGAGGACGGGGCGGAGGGCGAGGAGGTTTTGCTGGGGGGTCGTCCCTGCCTCCGCTAGGTCTCAGCTTTGCCGACATTGCCAACATGAGCCGCGAAGAAACAACATTCTACCCAGTAAAGCTACCGCTGTCTTGGCTATACTTTATGTCAATTGTATCTCTCCTCAGCCTACGGATATGCCAGTACTTCACGAATATACGGAAGCGGAGAAAAAAATTGCTGAATACCAGCTTGGTTTCGTAACAAGACTTCGGTCTTCTCCATACTATTTGGTAGAAACGACAAAATCGGACGGTGTGACGCTTTCTTGAGGGTTTTGTTGACCCCTTTCTTGAATTCCTCCGCAGATCTTCCCCGATATTCCGACAGATACAGACCTTCTCTCGCGTCTCAGCCAACACTAAAACGAAAAGAACTGCATCCAGGGAACTTTCCGCGTGATATTTTCGAGGACTACTTTAATGTAAAACAGAAAAAGCGGAAAAGTATGTCCGCCCTCATTGCTTTAAACAAGACTGATTCTTGGCACTTTAGCAACCCAGAAAGATAAGAGTAAAAAGCTCAATCTGGACGGCATTGTCGACGGCGACGATAACCCCGTGCACATACTTCTTTCTACGATTAAATTCCTTCCTAAACTTATTGCTACAGGATATCTCTGATGCTGAAAGATCAGAAGCCAGCTCTCAAGAGGATATTGAGGACTACGACGAAGAAGAAGACTATGGAGACAATGATTATGCCGAGAACTACTTTGACAACGGCGAAGGAGATGATAACGATGATCTGGGTGGTGGTGGAGCTGGAGGTGACGATGGGGGCGATTATGACTAGCATCGAAATGCCTAGGCGTACTCATCGTACCCTGCGTCATTGTAAATACTTCAGCCTTCCAATCCATCCTTGACATAAGCTCACACGTTTGGGCTCAATGCTATAGAAATACTATAGCCTCTAATATCCTTGAATCATGGCCTTGCTCAAGTTACTTCTATGCAAGCTGACATGCCTGCTATAATTTCCGCTTGAGCAGATGCCCATACAGTAAATCTGTCAGGTCTCCATATGATGGGAGTTGTTTGAAGTGGAATTTCATTCTTGCAAAGCGGCAAAAAAGGACTAACATCAAGATGAAAAATATTTGATAGCCCCAACAAAATGAGCTTCCATTGCCAATGTATATCACTAACACAGGAGAAATACCCAAAAAGATTGTAGATTACTTATGGATTAGGTGAAGCTTACGAGCCCGAAATATGACCATAATTGATGCTGAACCTTCAGAGTTTTGCCTTGATCAGACTGTTAGCCGACCGGAGAGTTGCTGCAGCGCCAACAACCATCTCATCCACACTAAGCGACATTCGGTAAGTAATTGATGGAATTATGTGGCTCAAGCTGCACTCACATCTGCTTGGCTGGCTTAATGTCATTGATTGCCCCACTTACTCGACCCATAAGCCAAGTCATAGCTTGAGCGTAAGTTTTGGGATCCTTCTCGAGTTCAACCTCAAAAGGAATCTTTCCTGAAGCAAGGAGGGCTTCATGTTCCCCACGACGGGTTGTCTCCCTAGCAAATTTGTGATTAATGTTGCAGTGGCTATAACTTGGAAGATCCTCACCATTCTGTGTTCCATTTCGTCTTGCGGACATTCATGGGACGACCTGAGTAAGCAGTGGTCCTGTACAGAAATTAAATACCATGAAATTATAAATGGAAAAATGATCACGAACCGAATCACGTCGTCGTATCCTGCACTTAAAACCATCTCTTTGTGCTTTTGTGGAGCGCCCGCTTCTTCGCTTGCAACAAATCGCGTGCCAACCCAGACTCCGGCAGCACCGTAGCTATTGAAACTATTGAGCACTGATACGAAGCAGCAGAGAAACGTAAATACTTTAATGAAGCAGCGAGACCACGACCATCGTAGATCCCTCCAGCGGCGACTACAATGACAGGTTCGCCAGTAAGGGGGCTCTTTGCACCAGACTTCTTCACCTCATCCACCACAGCAGGGATAAGGATAGAGAATGCGGTGTCACCAGTGTGGCCACCTCCTTCTCCACCTTGCGCGCAGATAATGTCGACTCCTGAATAGCAGTAAATCCACATTTTTTATATATGAGATGAAAGTCAGCTCACCAACATCAAGAGCTTTCTTGACATGCTATTGGACGAAGACAGTAAGAAAGTACCTTGCTGTTCCACATAACTTTTCAACTTGCCTTTGGGTGTCCAATCATGCTACCGGGACGTTACCTATACTGCGATCGAGAGAATGAAAGAAAAACTCACTTCATAACTAAAATACCTGCCTCGTGCATCTTGTCAACAACCCACTTGGGAGGAACGCCGACGGCAGAAACGAACAAAGCCGCCTTGCTCTTGATGATAATGTCAATGAGCTCCGGGAGCTGACCTTTGGTATAATCCTTGTTTGTCTTGCGAGCATTACCGCCACTTATTTGAACTGTAAGGTTTTCTATCTTATGAAAAAAAAACATGACACGACGTACACCTATGAAAATAATCAGCGAATCCTTTCCGGAAGTCATGGCTTCATGTCTAAAACTCACTTGAGGTAAAAGGAGATCAACTCCGAAAGGGGCACTTTTATCCTCCAGATGTTCCTTAAGCTCGTCGATAGAGCCTTGGAGGAACTTTGGGGTTTGGGAAACGCCTGGAAGTATGAGAACGGAAAGCTTCAAATGGTAGGATGTCGGGTTCACCTCCGACTACACCAATGCCTCCAGCGTTAGTGACTGCTGCAGCTAGTCGCTATGCAAGGTAAGTATCTTTGTTATACTCATAGGTTGAGCTTACTGGTCCAGCCGCAACATTCATGCCTAGCAGAACTCTCAGTCGGCAATCCGGTAAATACATGTCAAGCGTACCTGCAAGCATGATGGGGTGGTTAATCTTAAAAGCCTTGGTCAAAGGCGTCGAGAAAACGGGTGCGGAGGAAGGCATTGTGAGGTGGAAGATGATGGGTGGACAAGAGATGGGGTCTAACACATTTCCACCGGCTAACATTTGATGAGGACAACCGGAAACCCACGTACGGCCGAATCACAGAAGTCAATAATTTATGGATGTTTTTCGTTTGCCAATAAGCCTCAGCATTATTTAATGCACATTTTAGTGTTTCCTCCTTGTTCATACTTATATGAACGGTCCTAAAGCTATCTTCAGGCTGACTGCGCCTCTTGACAAATCACGTTAGTGGCTCTGCTCTATCCGACGTTTATCGGTTTGAGTTGCACCTCTTTTAGGGCCACCTTACTCATCTACACTCAAAGTTTACTTTCATGGATATGTATGGTGTCTGGAGAATCGGCTTTGCCGTCTTGAGTCGTGTCCCGCGTACCCAGGTGTATTTGTCAGCATCGCCATTGAACTCGTACAAAAAGGACTGGGAGAGTCTTCATCTCCATATCTACAATGGACCGCGCAAAGAACAGCTCTCAAACACCCCTCTGGCTTGTTACAGGCGCAGCACGCGGTCTGGGACGAGCCATTGTTGAAGCTGCGCTGCGATCAGGCGCTTCCGTTTTGGCTGCAAGCCGCGGAGCTCCAGATATTCTGCAGGACGAGCTATCCAAACAAACAAACTCAGCAGATCGTGTCAAAGCCATACAACTCGACGTTGCAGGTTCCGAAGAACACATCTTCTCGACTATCGCAAGTGCGCTTGCTCATTTTGGCCGCACAAATATCGATGTCCTGGTTAACAACGCTGGATACAGCGATATTTTACCTATCGAACAGACGAGTCTTGATAGCTTTCGCCAGCAGCTCGAGGTTAATCTGTTTGGTCCTATCGCGTGCACTAAAGCGGTCTTACCTGGAATGCGCCAAGCAGGGACCGGGCACATCATACAAATCTCTTCTGTCGCAGGGCAAGTTGGTCCGGCTGGACGCGGACCTTACGCAACAGCAAAATGGGGACTAGAAGGCTTCTCTGAAGTTTTGGCTGTTGAAGTCGCCCCACTGGGTTTGCATGTCACTATTATCGAACCTGGCGGTTTCCGAACAGATTTCGCGGCTGCTACGACGGCACAGCAAGCTGTCTTAGAGCCATATCAAGCCACGGTTGGCCGGATGTTGGGTTTCCAAGCTAGCTATTCCGGCAAGCAGCCAGGAGACCCACTTCGTGCCGCCGAAGCCATTGTCCATGTGGCGACCATGGCCCAGCCGCCACTCCGACTGGCTCTAGGCAGCGATGCCTATGAAGCTATTGCTGCCAAAACTGTTCAGCGTGAACAGGAAAGAGAGGCATTCAAAGCGATCAGCACCTCAATGAGCTATGAAGCTGGCGATCGAGACCTCTCTGAGGCTTGGAAATCGTTGCCTATTTGAGAGGATAAGCATCTCCGTCGTCTGTATTAGATAGAAATTGTTCAAACACTTTGTAAAGAGCTTCTCGACGTGCTGGACATGCTAGTGGGGGCCGGGGTTTTGGGCGGTCCGACAGAAAAGTTCAAATCAAAGGTTGAGCAAGTGCTCATAGAGTACTGAATCCCTACATGGGTCTAAAGCAAGCCAAGACTTCACGATGAAAGCAGTGCATCGCTCCACAAGAGCAGTTGGCTAATGGAGTCGCCAAGAAGTAAAAAGATTTAATTGAAATATATCTCTTATGGCCTAGGCTCGCATTCGGGTAGCACCGCGACACCCGGCATTATCAAGGAATTTGCAGGTGAGGGGTCAGCTGACTGTGGAGTCGAAGAAGGCGGCCGGCGGGATAACTGGCTAACTGGGCGCATCCTCTTGCTTTCCTTGAGATGCCTCTTTAGCAAAACCCCCAACACTTTCCACATGCAAGACCTCTTTTTCGGCTTCTCGACCTTTCACAAGTCTTATATTCTCATTTCTCCGGGACTGTTCCCATTCTCGAAGCGTTGTGACAGATGTCCACACAAGGTCCACGACTTGCGATGGTCATCCTGCTAATGCTTCTTCGAATCGTAACTTGCTTTCGTTCCACCAACACTCCTGCTTTTACTGGAGACGCACCTTCGCTGGAGTCCCAATGGACGTCAAGCTCGTGTGCGTATCGCTTTCATTTCAGTTTAGTCATGCCGCTCAAAAATGTTCAATGTGCAGCTTCGGTCCTATGCTGCTCGGTTGGTCAAAGCAGACATTTTGATAGTCGCGCTCGCATTCACGCATTTTACACAGGCGTCTGCGCCAACCTCATTCTATATGGCGTGAGTCTTTTAGCAGTTTAGACTCTGCCGTGTCCAGTCCGTTGACAGAATCTGTCCTAGATTCTTCTCATACAGGTTCGCTTGCGTTTATTAATTCGACCCGACTCTGACATAAATCTGTTTACCCAGCTGTCCATATACTTCCAGTCTTACCCAAAGTGCGTTTTATTACTACAGCTGCTTCTTTCTTATGCTAAGTCTCAAGTAGAGATGGTTGGCCCCTGAAGTTGTTTGTACGCCGATCCTTTTGGGCTTATCCCCGCTCCCATCGTCCTCATGCTCTGTTGAAGGCACTGTATCTTTTGGTTGCCGAAACTCTTAACTCTGGTTTCGATATTGCGATGATTTATCAACCTCTCGTTGAACTTCATGGTGATCCACGAGCGACACAATACTTTCCTCTAGGTATGTGAAGCTTTCATTAACTACCGGACCTTGCCTCACTTCGCTGATTTTAAGCCCTTGCTACTGGTATGTCTTGGTTATTTTTCCGTTTCCTCGCCGATTCATTTTCTACCTAGATCCATTCATAACGGTAATACTGTTACCCGTCTTGTTTCATCATTTCTTAACATGTTGTTATCTAGGTTGCGATATCTACCCCAATCCAGCTGTTCATCGCCTACCGTCTCCGATTACTAAGCAAGTCATGGGCTATTCCCATTGTAATTGCTGCCCTCGCCCTTCTCTCCTTGAGTAAGCCTATTTTTTTCTCTGTTGTTATTATGTTTGCTGACAAGAGCGACAGGCGGGGGTATATACACTGGTACAATGGTCCTTATTCTCAAGCGCTTCGCTCTCAAGCCCAAGCTTCATACCCCTGCTTTGATCTGGCTCGTATCTAGTGCTGTTGCCGACGTCCTCATTACAACCGGGCTAACATATAATCTCGTAAGCTATTATTAGTGTTATATTCATTGGTACTCACTTTGGTCTAGTGGAAACAAAAGACAGGCTTCAGGTCGACAGATCATACCATCTCAAAAATCATTCGCCGTAGGTTCACATGCTGATATTCTGAGACTTACTCTGACGGATACAGTGACTATTCAAACTGGCTTCATCACTGCTGTGGTTGCCTGTCTCGATGTTATATCGTTCATGGCATTGCCTGTCAGTCTTTTAATATACCCTTGCTTTCGCCTTTCAACTTCTTACATTTTCATCCAGAAAACAACAATGTTGGTGTTTCTCGTCGAACCCATTGCGACTTTTCATATTGAGCATGCCAAAGAAATTTCATCTGGGATTTCTCCCTCTCCAAACTATACAGCAATGTGCTTCTCAGTACCCTTAATGCGCGCGCATCTTGGAGAAGAGGAGCTAACGAAACTGAGACACATAACGTTCTATTCGGACATCAGAGAGGGACAAGTCCTCCACAGGTGATATTTCCGGTCCTAATGTCCAACAAAAATCAGACTAACTTTTGTGTTGTTAGTCCAACAACCTCACATTAACCTCTCCTGACTTTGTTATCGCCAAGTCAGAGACAGCACAGGTCTGTCTGATTTGTTCCTTCTTACAAATTCTAGTACTCATAGCATACAAGCATACTCGAGGTTCAGTAGAGTTTGACGTTGAGCTGGCTCTATCTTCACAGCCAACGTCTAGCGTCGCAAGCACGTCTGTTCCATTGTCGCCTGTCGTTATTGTCAGATAGCCTCGTTTAGCTGGCTTCTGGACGATGGCAGATTTCGATCTGCTATGCCTCACTGAATAAACCCCGGTCAGGCAACGGTTCTACAGCACCAGTTCTACAAGATCCTAGGAAACGGAGGTTTAGGGTTGTCCTTGATGTCCAAGAAAGGTCGTAGCCCTCGACCTACGATTGACAGCTGCGGTTGTAAGAGTGCACGAAGTTGTGCTTTGGAAATGGGACAATACTCCGTGATCACATTGCAATTGTTCAATCATACGGAGGAGTATATAGTCATTGCAGGTAGCTGCCAAAATAGTGGATTTTTTTGGGAATTGTGTGTTATATCCTCAAACTTTAAAACGTTTTCGCTGTGCTTGGATAGCTTCTCCAGCTTCCCAAAAGGTTACCTTCTCGTCAGGACACCCTGTCCAAACATCGAACACATCATCACTTCCGCTGGAAGCATGAACGACACCCTCAAATGACAGTGGAAAGTGAGACATTGACCAAAGGACAATACGATGATCAAATTCTCCGAGACGAAGAGCATCGATCTGTGGGCCAGTCTCTTCTGTGCAAAGAGATGACTCAATGCTGAGAAGACACAGCTGGAAGCGGTTGTTGGAGGGCAAGGACGACTGTACACGAGAAACAACAAGCTGAAGCGATTCGCTTGGGTTGGATCTCAAAGCAACAGGCGGCTTCCTTGCCTCTCCAATTGCAAGATGTGTGAGATTTGATAGGCCGACCAAAAGGCAGTCGGAAAATGGTGAGTGAGGTGAGTATAGAGGAAATTCGGGAGATATCTGGAGGTATGTAATTGTTGACCAAAATCCAGAATTGAAGGATTTCGTCGTAGTTGAGCTAAGTGTGTTGCTGCATGTATATATTCTTTTCAGCTTCGGAAAGACTAGATCAAAATTGAAGTTGTAATCCTGAGGAAACAATGCAAGTTCGGGAATATAATTCTCCCAAAGGCACAACTGGACGAGGTTGGGCAGATGGGTCAAGGTGCGACAGAGTTTTTTTAATGGAATTTGATCTGGTGGTCGCATTCTCCAAGTCAGAGCTCGAACGTGCTGCCTCGCCTGTAGGAGGCGAGGTGATGCATCGTTGTCGTCACAGATTGTGTCGAGGAGGTGGAAGTAGGATTTTGGTCTGCTGCCTGTCCAGACGAGAAAGCGGAATAAATGTACATCAGACCTATGGAGGAACAGTCGATTGATTCAAGAGCCCGGATCACACGATTTCGTGGGGAGCAGTACACACCACCGTTGACATTCTCGGGAAACCATGGATAGAGTTGCAGCAACCCCTAGATCACAAGATGCAGCGAACTCCACCAAAAACCGAA
Source organism: Flagelloscypha sp. PMI_526 (assembly GCA_021399455.1). Classification (NCBI taxonomy): domain Eukaryota; kingdom Fungi; phylum Basidiomycota; class Agaricomycetes; order Agaricales; family Niaceae; genus Flagelloscypha; species Flagelloscypha sp. PMI_526. The sequence continues at coordinate 10,315 of JAJTUO010000257.1, read as the reverse complement.
GCACATCGTATGGCAAGGCCACAGCGTGTACCATCGAGAGGAGGCAGGTTATAAAGGTAGTGGTGGTCAGAGCATGGAGGCAATCAATTCAAAAATATTTTTTCCTTCCATTCACAATTTCAGAATATGAAGAAATTAATTATTTGAACCTAATGACACAACAGTACTAATTTGCGGCAATAGAGGCATTCGCAGAAACCGATATTAATCCAGCGTAATGTCTAGATAAGGAGCATTTTGGCGGGGTCTTGAAGATAATCCCGGACGCGAACTAGTAACGGCGATGAGGGGGACAAGCAACAAGAACAGGAACAAGACACACCTAAGAATGTCACAGCCTCGCGTCCGTCAAGTAGCCTGTGGTCATATGTGAGAGCCACAACCATGATGGGGCGTATTACAATCTGGCCGTCGACAACGACAGGTTTTTCCTTGATGGAGTGCATGCCAAGAACGGCGGCTTGAGGGAGATTGATAATGGGAGTACCGTAGAGGGACCCGAAGACTCCACCGTTCGAACTGCATAATCAAGTTAGTTCAAACACAAAAACCCTAAATTCAACGCACATGGTGAAAGAGCCACCAGCCATGTCTTCGAGGGTAAGTTTACCATCACGAGCCTACGCGGAAAGTCTTTAGACCGGAGCGTATATCATACCAACGGGGCGTACCTTTTTGCCCAAAGATGCAATCTCTTTCTCGATTTCCAAGAAAGTCATATTTTCCGCATTACGAACAACGGGTGTCACCAAGCCTTTCGGCGTGGCAACGGCGACGCTCAAGTCAACATAGTCTCGGTAGACAATCTCGTCACCTTCGATGCTAGCATTTGCAGAAGGAATTTCCTTCAATGCAAGGCATGAAGCACGTGCAAAGGCAGACATGAACCCGAGTTTAACACCGTGCTCTTTCAAAATGTCATCCTTATATCTCTTCCGAAGAGCCATAAGTGCAGACATGTCAATCTCATTGAAGGTAGTCAGAGAGGCGGCAGCATTCTGAGATTCCTTGAGACGTTCTGAAATTCGGAGACGCATGCGGCTCATTTTAATCTAGAGGGAGAGATAAACCTGTTGGAGAGAAGAAGGAGCAGCAATAAAGAAAACATACACGGGTCTCATTGCGACTTCCGGCAGCAGGAGCAGGTGAAGGTTTTGTCTCTTGAGGTTTTGACTCTTTGCTGGGGGAAGGTTTAGCTGACTCCTTCGGCTTCTCTGCCGATTTGGGAGGTTCAGGTTGTGACGCCTTGGGTTCTGAAGGAGGGGTAGACTCAGATTTAGGTTCCTCTTTGGGCTTGTCTTCTTTCGGTGCTCCCGCCGAGACGTCGCCGTATTCGATTTTGAAGAGGTCTTGGCCGACAGTAACGGTGTCTTCTTCGCTCGCTAGATGCTCAACGATGGTCCCGGATTTCGGGGCAGTAACTGGAACGTCAATCTGTGGGAAACCCGTCAGAACAGGGTTCAGAACGAGCAAGCTCCGAAAGCTCATGCCTTGTCCGTTTCAATGGTGGCGACTTCCTCGTCAGCCTGAACAGTATCACCAGGCTGTTTTGACCATGTCTTGAGAGTGCCTTCCGTGAGAGACTCGGCCATTTGCGGAACCTTCACGACCTCCGCTAAAAGTGGGTGTCACTGTTGAGTAAGATGGCTGGAGAGAAATTGCGTACGGGCAAGAAGGCGAGTCGAGGTGTGGAGTGCAGCGGCGGCATATTTGTTCGATAAACGCCTGGTGAGATTAATTCAGTAACAAAGTGGTAACTCCAGAGGCAGACAGTGCGAACCAAGCATTCTGTGCCGAAGGACCTCGGACACGAGCAAGTACAAAGAGGCTTCGCGAGAGCATAAATCAAGATGTGGAGTCTACGCAGAACAGTTGTCTTTGGGTAGCAGCACGGCTGGATGTAAACTCACAGCCTGCCAGCAAGTCCACCGAAGTGAGAGAAGAGTGTGTGTGATGTAACACGCGCCTACAATCAACCAGCCTCTAATTATGACGCAGCTTTGCAAAGTTTTCATTCAATGTTCATTTCTTTGTACTTAAAAGTCTGCATGTATATATGTGTACCATACAAGCACTAGACAGATATCACGTCACGCAGCGCACTAATAGACGGCGAGAAAAAGTATTCCCCGCCTCGACTCAGCACAAAGTCTAGAAGGCGAAGAAAAATTCAGACGGATCATGAAAGCCTGGATCAATGCAATAAGACGGACCTTTCTGAATGGTGTACGTTGTAGCCTGGGAAAATGGCTCAAGGTCCTGTACAAAGTTGGGCCCTCCTCCGTTTGTGCCAATAATGGGGTCCAGTCCGATATTGCTAACCGCGAAGCTGGACGAGAAAGTTAAAAGATGACCAAAATAAATTTGCACAATCCCACTCACTTGGGCTCATTGACCCAGCGTTGTTCAATGAATTTAAAGCCTTCGGCGATCACAGACTGGTACGCGACTTGAAGCACTCATGTCAGAGACAGAAAAGTCAAATTACATGCAATCTCACCAAAAGCAAGCCCACGCTCTAGTTCTGGTTTAGTCGATGATGCATTTGTTTTGCTCTCCGTCGCGGTGACTGAAAACACGTGAAGAGATGCTAGGCTTCAGACAACTGAATATGAGACTTGCCTTCAGGGCCATAGGGAATTCCCGCCCGCATAATACGATTGAAAGGACCATTTCCGACATCGATCCGTGGATTCGTTTTACGAATGTGAGAAGAAAACGGGCAGCGGTTGAAAGCATCTTGCTCAGTAAAATCAAAATTATTGTTACTCTGAGAATCTTGGGCAAGAACAAGGTCGTCCTGGACGGGGCTATGGCAATGGAGAAATAAAATGTAAGGAAAAAAAATTAAGGAAGGTACCTCAGGGAAAGCGGAGCTCCCTATTTATATTGCCTTAGTTCGAGGGGGTTTTTTTTTTTCAAACACGACAGGACAAGTGAACTTACACTCTTCCAACGCCCCATCATTCGTGCTCCCATGAACTCTCTACCCTCTTGTATCGTCATGCCATTCATAATGATAGGATTGTCTGGACGAAGTGAATCAGGTCTGACAAAAACTTGACAGATATCCGACCCACCAGTCGTGAACTTGTTGAACTCGGGAACGAACTGCTTTAATTGTCTAAAAACAAGGAACGATCCGTCCTTTGCCCACGATGGACGACCGACTGGATCACCCGACTCGCCAAGAAGAATCTCGCCAGGCGGAACGGTAATCTGACCTGGAACGGCTAGAAGGATATGAGACTTGGACAACAATTCGGGAAACATGACAAACTAACCACTTCCGAAACCTGTAACAAACGGCTGACTACACTATAGATTAGTTTCATAGTCTTTTCTTACGACAAACTTCAACACTAGAATCGTTTAATAAGTGTCAGCATACATTCGCGAAATAAGAAAGAACATACTGCCTGATGCCGTCCATGAATCCAAAATCTATGTTTAACAATAAGATGATATAGGCTTTCGAATAATATTTAGAAAAAGCTTACGTTCGTGCCCTACTTGAGAGCCTGGTCGCACGCTGCCCTGAAGGCGGTAAATCTCAGTAACTGATCCTTGAAGAACGTTGAGAAGGTCGTTGAGCATTTGGTCGATGAGTGCTTGATCATCGGATGCAAGCAAGAAAACACCGTGGATATATTGGCCAAGGAATGCGTCAACCCATTCATTGTACTGGTCATGGAAGTCATTCGCTGCATTTGCAAACTGGCCTAGCAAAAATGACAATCAGTATGAGCATATGCGAAGGAAAAGAAAGGGAGTGGATCCTACCAGATTCAAAGTCCGCGTCATTTAGAGGGTCATTGATGTTAAGAGCTTGTAAACCGGGCTGAGAGAAAGCAAGGTTAACTGCCGTAAGCGGTTGGGTAGAAATGGAGAGAAGTTGGGTGGTCGTGGTAATGATGGGCCAAATATCGTTATGCAACGCCTGTTTGAAAATATTGGGGTCTTCAATTCTGAAGAACCAGAACAGCTCAAGCTTTTTCTTCATTCCAATGAGGATATCGCCCTGAATATCATCAGCGGGTAGAGATTCAGACACATTGCCCTTGGTCGGCAGACTCGGTTGCTCCGGAGGATCTTTGAGTCGTCGGTGAGAATTATTCGTCAGAGGAAACGAGGAAAATGAACTGACCAATCAGGATAGATTCATTTCGTGGATAATCTTGCCTCCGAAGAAGTCGAGAAGCAGAAGCAAAGCTGGAGAGTCCAAGCAAAAACGCGGTACATTTCATGAACTTCATGATTAGCTCCGTTAATGATGAAGAAATGGTAAGAGCCTCTTATACTGGAAAAAAAAGTAGACAGGCATTAAGGCACAGGCCGACAAACTGTCCAAAATATGGCACAAGACCAAGGACTGTTGTGCATGGATACTTTACACTGGCAAGGGCCAAAAAGTTGCGGACTTGGGAGCCCTTCAGGAACAGGCACACCCAACGAGATTTGGAAGTATGACAGAGACACCCGAGACACTTACAACTCCGTGCGCAACTCGTTGGCCAATGGTCACAGAGGAATTTGGCGGATGACGCGCAGGGACAGATATTTTGCGGGGGAGTGGCTTCGGAGGACGGAAGACGCGTTGGAAGCCGTAACCGACGTTCAGGAACAAGCCTTGGCAAGAAACAAAGCGAAACAGAAAATGTCAGTCTGTCTACACTACTGTCTCAACAGTACCGACATTTCGCAGACAGTGATCCACCAGAGATTGTTGAGGTGTTTTGGGTATTTCGGGCCTGAATGCCTGAGGAATATGACAGATGGTAGCATGTAGTTCTACTGAATGTGAAACTTGAGGGTAAGAAAGCGCAACAAATGCAGTGTCCAAAGCCGATAGACGGAGTTGAGGATGGTGGCGGTTGGAATCAAGGGGTCAAAGCTGGCATCTCTTATCAAAGCTTTTTGCTGCTCTAGAACTAACTTAGTTATTGTTTATTTTCTTCTTGTTTGAACCACAATTTCCCGGGTTATTTGGAGTCTTTGAAAATTTATTTCTTGTGCTACCGCTTTCCATTTACACTTCGGGTATCGTCAGACCTCACCCAGCTGCCTCACAACTCAAATGACAATTGCAATTGTTAGTTGTTGTTGTCTTAATAGAACGATGTCTATGAGGGTTACCGTTTCATCAAGCCGAATGTTTGGATGGATTGTTCGTTTGAATCCAGATAGTACTAGCAGCATCCCATTAGAGACGAATTTCTCCGACACATCGAGTGATGATGTGCCTCGAGTTTTACTCACTTTAAATGTTCCATGGATTATGCATAGTAGGTTACGCCTCGTATAATGCGAAGATAAATTCATAAATTCCAAGAAGTTTGCTCCCATTTGTCTAAAGGGACGAAACCGTGTAGTGTGTTGTATGATGTTGAGTTACCTACCTACTAGATAGGTACCTTGAAGGCAGCTGCACAATCAAGGTTATGTCACGCTATGTGCGAACATCTGAGCTACTACCGGCTTTTCAATGAAAAAGGTTCGGTTGAAAGAATGGCTCAAGCATGTTCACCGACGGGGACAGTTCTTCTCGGGATCCTTTTTAATGTTATGCTTGAACAAGTCTGAGCGTAGAAACAAGTAAGAATTTCATTTGCAGAAAGCGCGAATAATCAATCGTCCCGAATCAAGGAGGGGGGAAGAGGTCCTGTCTTCGGTAGTTTGAAAGCGATAAAGTCCAGAGTCGGAACATGTGGCTAGGGTCTTTTCTCTTTGGTATGGGTTATCAAGCGGTGAAGCTGAATGAGCTCAGTGCCGCCTTAAGCACTTGAACACTACCTGGGCTAATTCGAAAATCGGGGTAGGGGGGATGTGAATGGATGTGGTAAAAACCAAGCGGACGGTTAAAAACTGGCCGAAACAAGAGAATGACAGAGATGGATAGTATTACAACTCGTCGGAACCCGTAATAGATCCCTTCTCGGATGATAATGTATCTGAAGAAGACAGCTCAGCTACGATAGATGTCGAATCTTCTGTGATTGGAGGTTCAAAGGTGCTTGACGGAGAAGGGCTGAGCAGGGAAGACAAGGTTTCTGAAGCGATCGCAGCTACGGAGCTAGCTGTTGCTCCGACCACTTGCGTGATATTCGAAACAACACCTTCTTCCATCTGCAGCAATGCTTCGTCGCCACCAAAATCAGGGATGAACCGGGTCCACCAAAAGGCGATTCGCATGCCTCGGTCAAAGATACGCTGTTTCAGAATGAAGAGAACCGTGAAACAAAAGACGAAAAGACCAAAGAATATTATCATCCGGTCTATCCAATCGGCTTTCTCAAGAGCCGTAATCAGGCGTTTGGAGGTGTCCAACCCGGCAGTGAGCACATCATGTGTGGTAGACGTCCGGTTCATGGTCGCAGTTGAGTCCTCTGAAAAGCACATAATTAAGAGAAAAAAAATCAAAATATGCCTCATTCAAGTAAAAATGACAAACCAAGAGTTTGAATGGAAAGAACCGAGGTTTCGAGCTCTTTCTGCATGGAATCCACCATTCGCTTAAGAGCACCTGTTAAATCCTCATTCTTTTTCATAAGCATGTCCTCACTTTAAAGGGGATGAGTAAGAGTGTAGGTACTAGAAGCTGGGGCATACGCTGTTTTCTCGTTCGCTGAGCGACTGTCAGTCACAGCACTGTGTAGTAGTTCATCCCTCTTCGACGTATTTTGAGAGTCGATGATCTTCTTGGACGCGCGAACAGCTGCTTGGGCATCCTGACGAAGACTGGATATAGAAATCAACCTAAGAAGAAAGGAACAGGTAAGGAGGGACGAAGCCGTACGTGGCCAGTGCTGTCGACAATTCTTCCACGACACGTTGGACAGCCCGTCTGTTCTTCTCATTCCGCTGGTCATCAACTAGAAGATCTAAGTCCTTAAAATATTAGGAATACTCAGAATATTTGAGAGTATTGGAACTGATATTAAAGCGACATACCTGAACTTGAAGGTGCAACTTCTCGAGGTCGTCTCGCACTTCAGTGTACCACTCTTGCTGCAAAGACAGAGGGCCTTTACAGTCTCTAAGGCGAGGAATCTGAAACTCCGCAAGATCCTTCTGTTTCCTTCGGGCAGAATCGATGGCCGTGTTTGTGTCTTCACTGAAGAGTGGTATAGGCGCCATGACGGCGTGGTTGAAAGTATAAATAAATTCATAACTCATTCTGAGACACCCACCATGTCTTCGACAACAAACCCGCAACCCCCAGATATTCACAAAAAGCAGCACCATGTTCGCCATCGCAAACGACCTCGCAGACAGCCCCCTACGACCGGAGATGAATCCATTTCTCCACCAGTCAACTATTTCGAAAAGCTCCCTTTTGAGCTCCTTGCAGAAGTCCTTATGTTAACTCGATCTCCACAAGATGTACTTGCAGTTGCAAGGACATCCAAGTTCTTTGCAAAGATCCTCGTAGACAAGACTTCCACGTTCATCTGGAAGGAGGTCAGACAAACTTGCATCCCTGCTTCCCTTCCAGAGCCCCTCTCTATTTTCACCGAGTCCTCCTACGCTAGTTTCATCTTCGATGGCGGAAAATGTGAGACATGTGGGGACGTAACTACCCGACGGTACACTTCATATTCTTTGAGAGTCATGCTCTGCAAGAAAGTCAGTGGTCAGCGGCCTCTTTCAGGCTATACACTGATTTGATATAGGATGACTGTGCCACCAAGTTCTCGAAAAAGTTAGTCGATGTTCCATTTTGCTGCTTTCTTTTAACCTTTTATCAGCCATCTCTTCTCTGCGCCCACGAAGGATCAAGTAGAACGAGATCTCGTCGCTTCTCTCCCAAAGTTAGACAATACCAGCACTCTTCAACCCCCTTCTGGGTACGGTTATACTTACTATTATAACCGCTCCGGCACTGTCCGCAAAAGTGACTATGACCAAGCTTACGCGGAATATCTTCAAGCAACTCTCGATGTTGATCAAACCCAAACGTCTCTAGATAATTTTGGCGAACTCACACGGATCAAGATCGACAGAATGAAGACCTGGATGCAATTCTGCAAGGATGTCCAGAAATGGAGTGTTAAGCGTTCCGAGGAGAGCAAACGAATTATCAATTTCAATCGACTCTTGTATGACCCATCCTGTCTGACGTCTTTTCGTGTCTAACACAATTTGAAGTGGTAAATCGCTTGCCCAAGAGCATGGATGGGAATTTTGGCATCTTAACAATACGCCTACCTTCTCAGCACTCTTTCGGTCCAGCAACAGGTGCCTTCATGAAATCACACGCCAAGGCGAGCATTCTATCTGGCCTTTACTTTTGAGACAAATGGATTAAATTATTCGCAGACTATAATATGCTTCAGGGTGCTATCGAGCTTGAACAGCTCGCAGCCAAGGAGAGACGTTCCCGGCGCGACGAGGACCTGACTTTCAAACGCAACAACGGCGTCATTCGCGACTACCACGATTATCTTCGCGCCTCTCAAACAAATATACCCATTCCAGACCTCCAATCCTTCCGGGATCTTCCTATCATGCAGCAGTTGCGTCGCTCTAATATCTCGTCTCCTGGCAATAGCTCCCAACCGAACCAAAGCGAGGGCGTTTTGAAACTCCAATCTATTCAGAAGTCTCCTGTTTTGACCGACCTTATCAAGGTACAGGTTAGCGATCTTCGAGATAAAGGTAAGGAGGAACTAGGACAGATCATTGGGCAGGGCCAATGGAAAACCGCAAGCAGTAACAAGCTTCACCCTGTGGAACAACTTCCTGTTCGTTTCCAATGCAAGAGGTGTCGTATGGTGGGAACCAGATACCAACCTGACGAATGCTTGGATTTCGCTGGTGCCTTCGGCCACACTTGTCCTAGGAAAATCAAGGGGATTGTTAAGCCTCTAGTAGAGTGGAAAGCTGAGAGGTTTGAGATTGATGCTAAAGTCATTCCTTTCTGTCCTCGCCAGAATGAGAACTCATTTTTTTGACAGCCTGATGCTGTTATTAGGAAGACTCTAATGTTGTACGGCGCCGACATTGAGAAAACTTCCTCTTTAAGTAGTCTTTCCTCTCCTGGACAACAGCTCATGTGCAATTCTTGCACATCTGGGATCATCCTCGCGCCTGCCTCGGTTGTTGGACATAGTCACCGTCACGAAACAATGGATGTCTCCCTAGTCACCCTACCCACAACCATCGAACAAGCAATCCCCCATGCCTTGCCCGGTATTGCCCATACTCTCCACTACCCACAAACCGATATATTTGCACAAACTCTACGTGACCTCAAGGTTTATGGGTGCCGGCATTGTTTACAAGTTAGATGTGATGAAAAGGATGGATGGATTGTTCAACCTGACATATCGATTTGGAAGAAAGCAGCAATGAGTTGGAATGGTCTCGTCAGCCATTTGGGCGCAAAGTAGGTGTTTCTCAATCTGAGTGATTCTTGGAAACTTGTTGATTTCATCTTAGGCATGAAATTCAAACCATCCGTGACGAAGATGTCTATACTTTTGAGAAGGTCCCCTATCTCAAAAGACCGAAGTCGAACAAGAAGACATCAGCGTAATAAGGATTATGTACATACCACATATTTTAATTCATCTCTCTAAACCTTCTTCAACCGCCTTGGGTGCTCCAACAAGTCAAATCCCTGACTGAAATAACTAAATGATACGTCATTCTAGACAATAGGGTGCGAGAATCTACCAGCTCCCAAGTCCCATCGGAGCGAGATCCCTTTGAAGTTATCCGCAACACTCATCAGACACTTTCACACATTCTGACGAAATGTCAATTTATCTGCAAAAGAGAGGTACGGAGTGTTTCCATCTCTATTATTCGTCTCACGCGCAACATAAAAAGGTTCCTTGAGAGCTTTCGCGAACTCTCTCAAGAAGAAAAGCTAGTTCTTGTCGAAGAGCATCTTGCTCAACTCCTTGATGATGTTTCCGTGAATCGTGCTTCTGAAGGTGCATCTTCTCATTCTGTCTCACCTTTGCCTGCATCACGTTAAGCTTGCTCTCCTGCAGTCTTGTCAGCAGTCAAGCATGCTCAGACTACTTCCAAAGCATCCCTCATCTCGACCTCAAACTCGCAAGGCTGAATACGAGAGTCTCTTTTTGGAAATTGAACAAGACGCGAAGAGTTATACCTCAAAGGACCGGTCAAAACGTCTCGAGATTATCGACGAACTCGTTTCTTCTTCTTCTTTCTTCTTCTTTTCTTCTTCTTCTTCTTCTTCTGCTGGGCTGAAAGACGTGAACGAGATTTGGCAAATCGTTTTCGAGTACCGACGACAATTCTCTGAGGCTCACCGTTGTCTATTATATCTGCTGCATGCAGT